>BMAO01018163.1:83423-249233 GCA_019973975.1 Trichonephila clavata | reverse complement strand
AAAGAAGTTACTAAGAAGGTTATAACAAATTTAAATTTTAAAAAGTCATCGAAAACAAAAGTATGGTTCAATATTTTGATGACTGAAATTATTTATCAGGAAAACTAACCTGTATTTCAATAATAACATCAAATGAAATTTAAAATATTGTTTAAAATAGAGAAAAAAACTTACTAATTTAAAACCCCGTCAATTAATAAGTAATACCAAGCAAACCGTAATCAGTATTTTGTTAAAAAATAATTTATATCAGAAAACGTAGCCTGTGTATTTCAATGACATAAAAAATTGTTTATCGCGCGTTAGCTATCGGAATGTTTAAAATAGAGAAAAAAAACTTACTAATTCAAAACCCTGTCCATTAATAAGTTATATTAAGCAATCCGTAATCAGTATTTTGTTAAAAAATAATTCATATCAGAAAACCTAACCTGTGTATTTCAACAACTTAAAAAATTGTTTATTGCGCGTTAGCTATCGGAATGTTGCCAAAACTACAAAACAAAATTTGAGTGGTTGAAAGAATAATTTTTTAAAAAATGATTTATTCAAAAATTAATCTCAATTACGTATCAAAGAACAAAGATATTGAAAAATATGACAACCAATAAACTTAAGTATAGTAAAAATATGTAATAATTCGGAAAAAATATGTTTAAAGCTTAAATTTTCGCATTCAGAGCGAGTCGTGACATCGTATGACGTCATAACATCAAAAAATCACTTAAAAGTTAAATTAAAAAAAAATTTAGATTGCATTTCGAAATAAAAAGTACATAAGAACCTGACCGGAGTCAAATGCAAGGTTGTGTCAAAATTTCAGATAAATCCATGCAGAACTTTTTGAGTTATGGAAGCGTACACAAACCAACATAACATTTTTATATATATAGATTGTAATTATTTTATTAAAAGTATCTAAAATAAAAATTTTCTTTGTTGGCATAAGCAGGAATTGACTTTAAAATGTTTTTTTTTATAATACTTGTTTATTTAAAGGTTAGCTTTTTAAAGAAGATGGGGCATTAGCAAGAGTCACTTTTAATAATTAAAGGCGAGTCTAAGACATTATTTATAATTTATTTTATTTCATACATTAATGATTAGGAATCAGATAGAATATTTATGTTTTGTTTGTCATATGATCAAAATATTATTATCAAATTTATACATTTACCAGAAATTTTTTCTAATTGAAATAATATTTTTACAAAAATAACCATTTAAAATGTTTACTATTATTTTTGTACGATGTATTATAGTAAAAAAAAATTAAATACTTCTGGTAAATGAATCACAAACAATTTTGAATATGACTCATGTTATTGTTAATAATTTTTATAATTTCAGCTATAAAAAGAGACATATCCAATTCTCTAAAAATTATTGAATGGAATTCCATTCCTTGGTTATTAAATTTTACAACTTTTATTAAAAAAAAAATTACCTTATAATGTTAGACAAGTTTTAAAAATCGTAATTTTTTCGCATTGGTAAAGCGATTCTGGAAAAGCGATCGAAAGCCTTTCCTTTGCCATATATTCGCACTTGTTAGGATAATTAACAATAAAGTATAAGTCAAGTTTTTTCTTCATCTAGATCATATGTTTTAATATTTTAAATTTATCTCTTGCTTATGGTACTCGTCACATTTATTTTATTTAATATTGCTAAAGTATAACTAGTTTAATCTATGCATATGCAAATATTTGAAATAACAGTACTATTTAGAAGATATTTAAAACTGCAGAGAGTGTAGTAGTCTCTTTTTCTTCTCCTTGTAAAGTTAAAATTTATCTTGCAGGTGTAAATTTTTTTTATCGACGGTTAAATCGTATAAAATAAATTACTTTGAAATTGGCATATCTTAAAGTTATAATGGAATCATTTGTTAAAACTTTTCTCAAATTAATCTGTATAAACTAGGTTTTAAATCATTTAATTTTTGTGACAATTAATTCCAAGAAATAATTGAATATCAATTTATTACCCATCCAATAAATACTGTCTCATTTTGGTCTCTTAATATTTCAATTACCAGGATAATTTAAAAAAAAGAGAATCAACGCTCTTGCATTAGAATATTTACACCTGTCAACACATCTACTAAACGATAATTTATTTCTTGATTACGCTGTCCTCCTTTCCCTCCGTCTCAAGATACAGAGAAAGTTGAAAAAGAAAAATTCATTTCCCAATCAGAGAAATTTATGCAACTTCGATTTATCTAAGCGAAACTATTCACCACAGACTAAAAGAGTTTGACATTTTCGCTCCCGATTTCTCTCAGAGCAAGAACCGTGGAATATTTCTAAACAGGAAAACCGAATTCATGTTTATTGAAAACGATGCGTCATTAGTTTTCATCACAGGACTTGACAGTAATTAAAATTAATGACACTAAATAAAGACCTTTCACCAGAGTAAAAAAGTACATTAACAGCTTATACTATATTTTTTTCTTTATTAAATTTTAAGTAATCAGTTTTTAATAGTATATTGTTTCAACGTGATATTTACTTCGATTACTATTTATCGCTATTTCTTTAATATCCATAAATTTTTAAATTCGTATAATGATATCAATATATATAAAGTATTAAATTAATAATTTTTGTTGTTGTTAATTTTTATTCCCAATTTCTTACATATTCAATTATGGAAAAGTTAATGTTTCGCTAGAAATGCATTTTGCTTAAAGTCACGAAATTTGATTGTAACACAATTTTAAATTTTTGTAATCTGCGTTGATAGAGGGAAAATTCCACTCCTTTAGTGCATTCCGAATTATGTATTCATATATGTAGCTTTGAAACAAAAAAATTTTTATCTGATGTTTGAAACTTTTTTTACTTTAAAATTTTACTATAGCTTTGCCAGAAGATTTGTGGCCACAGCAGCCAAATGATCCTGGTGACCGACGTTGTCGGGGTTTTGAGTCCTAGTACTACTGAAAAGCCTCCGTATAGAGAAGTTAATACACGTTGAATCTATGAAAGCTCAAAGCAATGTGGTGTGGAGGTTAGGAGAGGGGGTTGGCGTCCTCGCCGCTTGACCGAAGATCAAAATAACGAGATCCTTTGTCATCAGAACTGGTGTTACTTTGAAGTTAATAAAGAAATCAAGTCAGGAGTTATATTAATTTTAACTATAACTTATAGAAGAAAAGTTTTTTTTTAAATAAATTTCATTAAACATATTATAAAAATAAACTGTTTTGAACATAAGAAAAATTAATCATTATTACAGAAAAAAGGAGCACAATTATGCGGTAAAAACAGTAATTAAATCGCGCATTAACTAATTATCATAAACACTAAAAGCAAATTTAAGTGATAAAGGTTTTAATAATTAAACGAGTGTATCAGTGTATTCATTACAAGAAAAAAATTTCAAATTTATCACAAAAATACCCCATTAAGCTATTTTGTTTTAAGATTAAGAATGAAAACGGAATCAGAGAGCTTCTGATTTCAGAAACGAATTGTTAAACAAGTTTAAATTATTACCTTTAAGAATAAGGGATATTTAGTCATAAGGGAAAGAGGTTTTGTAAATCTCTTAACTGTTTCACGAGTGAAAGAAATATATTTTTCTTAAAATTGGAATGCAATTACATAAACGAGAACGCTCAGAGGGGGGGGGGGAGGGCAACCTGTCAAATCAATTGACGCCAATGAAAAAACATTCTTGGGGTGTACTCACAGTTGATTATTTCCACAATTGTATGAGCAAACATTTTATGCCCACTGATTTTCGCACGTATGTTCTTGAGCTCCAACACTGGGAGACAGTAGTTCATCCTTAATCACAGGGCCTCAAACTTCACCGGACCTTAGACTAAGTGATTTATTTTTATGTGGTTAGGCCAAAGACATCGCCGATACCAAAAGAATTTTCAGAGCGCTGTATGAACCATTGACAGTGCGATGCTATAAATTGTGTGGAACGAGCGTGACTACAGATTAGATGTTTTTGTGTAAAAATGGCTACAATCAAACATTTGAAACTGCAAATTAAACTTAGTTTACATTTTTGTTGTGTATTATTACTCGTAATGTGTGCAGTATTTTCGAAAATATAAATTTTTAAAATCCAATCCCCATTTGAGCTAACCCTGTACAGCAGGGTGGGCAGACTTTCCGAGGGTGCGGGCTACTTCTAATTTTTTCAGGGAGTTGCGGTCCACCCAGTGACAGTGGCGCACACAAGGTAAGGGTCCAGACCCTCCTGTAAAACCCTTCATTTTTTCCCTATTCATTATAGTCCCATGTATATAGTACGTAAAATGTTGATTAGTATTTGATATTAGTAATTAGTTTTATTTTTGCTCTTTTTTGTTCATGGCAATCCACAAAATCTAAAAAATATGTTTGGCTGAGCATTGAGGTATGATACGAGAATGGTAGATCTCCAACTCTCGACCCCTTTCTCTTTAAAAATTCATGTTTGCTCCAATATTGTTCTGCTAATGTCATAGGTGGGGTGAGGTAAGGAAAAGGTTATTATTATAACCTAACATATGCACTCTCTCTCTCTCTCTTATATATATATCTACAGAAATAAAATAACACTTTTAAAACCACGTTTAAAGCAAAACGCAAGATACAAACTTAATAATAATAGCCCCAAATATAATTATATCAATTGATGCATTTTTATTGCGAAACAATTCAAAATACATTTAAGAAAAACATTTTTATCTAAAGTTAGTTTTCGTTGTTATAGTCAGTAGAAGGCTAAGTCTGCGCAACTGTCAGACAATCTTGATAAAGAAAGATAAGGGATCATTCGAATGAATGATTATAATGAAATTGCGTAATAATCTGATTGCGTTTCTTAAGTCTGACTAAAAGTTTGTTGTACTTCTGTTCGATTCAGAATCTATTATGGGGTAGTAATTAATAAAGTACTTGAATGTACATTCCCCTTTTAAATGCTCTATCATATCCCCAAACTACGAATATTGGAAAAGGAGCTTCAATTTTCCATTCTTGACATTAGTATGCATTGCAATTACAAAAATATCTCGATAACATTCAATTATGAAATAGGTTAGAGGGCGGGCACCACAGAGGAATCAGCGTCATAGAAATAAAAAGCGAAAGTTTAAAACTGAATTTTAAAAAAAAAACACAAAAAATATATTAAAAAAAACTCCGTTCATGTAAAGAAAAAAAGAGGTATTTTTCCGAAAAAAATAAGAAATGATTAAGAGAAAAAAATGAAATAAAACCTGATGAACTAGCTTTAGGGAATGAAGCATGTCCATTCTGAATTAGTAATACAAAGAAAGTAGGGAAATAAATGAATTGGAAGCGAAACATTTTGTGTGTGAAAAGAGATATGTGTAGGAATTCAAAACAAGTAATTGAAATGATTCAAATCCATGAAGAAAAATGATCGCAATAAAAGAAATCTATACAAAAGGAAAGGATAACAGAGCGATTTCTTTGAAAATATATTAATTAAAAGCCCCCTTTTGTTTAAAGGGAGCATATTAAATGGAAGCTCAAGACAAAACTCTCGTGGGAAAAATCAGTGTTTGAGTTGAGGCATTAACTTTGAGCTGTTGTAGACAGTCAAGTGCGTTACACTCAAGTTGTTATCAGTTTGGCAGTTGTCTCGCCATACGAGCTCATCGAAGTGTAAGCAACGCTGCTTTTATCTCGCCGCTTCCCTTGGCTGATAAGCTGGAGACAATGCCACCCTTTTGTCAGAAGTGCCTTTCTCTGTCATGCGCACGAATTAGGACAATGGAAGAAGAATCCGAATGAAGTTTTGAATAAAAAGTTGGCAACGACACTTTTCACTGCTATTCTTTTTTATGCTTAATCAAAGGAGTAATTCTAAAACTTATGTTGTCCCCCGAGTTGCATTCTATTTATTATGTAATCGGGTTTTTGGTGATTTTTCTATCTTTTGCCATGAAAAAAATTTATCCTAGATTTTTATTCTTTTAAAAAAACTGTTTTTAAAACTGTTTTGAAGGTTGATAAAAAATGTTTGTGTGTTGTTACAATCGGCATGGTTAGATCTGATGCTTTGTTGCTAGACTGCTTTCTTAAAGTGCGAGTTTGAAGTTTGATTCCAACAAGCAATTGAGAAAAATCAGTAATCCTGCCACATTAGGCGTTTCATCCCCCCCCCTTCCCGAAACTTGTAGGGAATAATATTAAGTTCCATTCCAGTAAGAGGTAGACGCGCGTTTAATGGGGGGGGGGGGAGGGAATGTGGAAACTTACTAAACCGCTACATTATTCTGAACTTATTGAAAATAGGATAGGCGAAAGTGACCACACATGTCATGCGGCATGCATGGAATCGAAGTCCTTATCGCATGTGTATATAATCACACACACACACACATGTTTTTAACACAGATTTAATTGAAATCATCAAATTAAATAAGGAAAATATACAGCTATTCGTTGTATTTGGGATAATGCAAAATTTTACAACATTATGCACGAAACGAAACAATTGAGGAAATAATTTTACTTGTGAAATTTCTCTTATCATAAAGAACAATTTATATTTAATATAAATTGTTCTTTATGATAATAGAAATGAATATCTCAAAATAAAGAATGAAAATAAAATTATCAAAACTTAATATGAAATTTACTTGCATACATTGATTCGTCAATTGCGTTCATTATTTACCACTTTAAAAAGAGCGAAACTCCCTTTAAAGTATGATTGATTAACGCTCCGAGAGAGAGAGAGAGAGAGAGATAACATCTTATTTTGTTCCTGATAAGTAATTTTAGGAGATCAGCGATTTTTTAATACCTGTACATAGGCACGATATTTATTTAAATATAGATTCATTTATATATATTTATGAATGAAATGTATCAATAATCTGTAGGTTTTAAATATACTGATTACGAAATTATTATTAACAACATAAATTACTAAACTACAACCATTATCCTAAGAAATTATATTTCATTTCATTTTGAGGATTCGTGAATCATTTGAGTATTTTTTTCGATGCTTCAGAAAAGAATGAGTTTTTAAATATGTAGGAACATTTCTTTACTAAATAAATGCATCTTTTTTCTAAAATTGTTTTTTTTTTTAAATTAAAGAAGGATTTCTTTCAATCTTTGTAATAAATATCGGGAAGCTTCGACGTCGTCATAAAGTTTATAAAACAGTCGCAAGCAATATGAGGTATTACTAAAATGAATCAATACACAGAAGCCCCCAATATTTTAGATTAAATAATGCTTAGAATGTAGATTAATGTAATTCATGGATAGCAATTCTCTGGGACACTCACTTAATCCCTTTAGAAAAGTCATAATTGAAGAGAGAACTTTTTCTGCATTAATTTTTTCAACATCGTTAATACTGAGGTATTCTTTATAAGAAACTAGCGGACGCTACAGACGTTGTCCTGTACACACATCTTAAATTCAAAAATTCCAAATTTTTACGAATAAGTTTTAACAATATGAACCGTTTGGATGAAAATTTTTATTAAAAAGTTATTACAATATGTGTCTAATGTCACTACGTATACGGTTATCACAATTCGATCAATCGATAGCGTGTGAGTATGTGTATACTGTGAGGGAAGTTAAATGTAGAGGCTGTGTGAATCAAAATTGTTTCAATTAAAGATTACCCAGCGTTGCACGGGCTTTTACCGAGTGCACACTTAATCAGCGTGTTCATTTCCTCCTTCCTTCATGACGCCAGCACTTTTAAGTGGGTGTGTACGCGTACGATGTCAGTGCATGGCCCGGCGTTGCATGGACTTTCTCGTTTAAAATTTTCCCTTCCCTCCACTAAATCAGCACTTCCAATATTCTTTTTCTAAATTACTTTGACTTCTTTGTTTCTTTCCCCTCTGCTTAGTCCAGCGTTGCACCGACTTTTACCAAGTGAATAATTTAATCTCCGTGGGAATTTCCCGTTTCCCTCTGGACGATAGCACTTCCGTGTGTGTACGCGCGCAATGTGAGTGATTTCTATAACTATGTACTTAAAATTCCCGTTGTCTAAATTTGTTCATTTCTTTTCATTGAGAGATAGGTTTCTTTCCCCTCCATTTAACCTGGCACTGCACGGATATGTTCGAATGCATAACATATAGCTATATATAGAAATTCCTTTCCCTTATCAGGGTCAAAACTTCCTGGTGTGTGTGTGATTACTATATTAATGCCATTACAATTCCCTTTTTTCGAAATTTCTGCCACATTTCACTGATGTCATACAGGTTTCTTTTCTCTCTCTCTCTCTATAGATCGGCATTAAAGTGACTTTTTTGAGTGTAGAACTATTTTCCCTCCCCCGATATAAGATTTATCTTCAAATTTCGACCAATGACATAAAAAGAACATTGCTTTAGTTATAGAAATATATTTTAAGCAATAGAAGGAAAACAATTCTGAAGCCGAGAATAAAACAATTACACACTTTCATCATTTTTTAATAATAGAAAGTTTCTAAGAATCTAAAATAATAAAATAGATCTGAAATTTTCATTAATCAATCAAACATTACCTACAGTTCACTTAAAAATGTCTCTAAAACGTATTTTTATCCAAAAAATAAATGATATACTTTTTATTAACAATTAATTCAGTAATGAAATTACAGAAATATACACCTTTTGTTTTAAAACATATATTAATTTAAATCCATTATCTATAAATAATAATTAAAAAAAATATTCTACAGATAGCTCTTGAAACGATTTTTTTCTGAACCTTTGAATGTGTTTCACTGAAAAAAAACATTCAAAAAGAAAATAATACTATCTGGAAAAACATTTTAGTATTTTATTTTAATTTTCTAGTTTTTCATTCTACTCTGTGTTATGCAAATTATTTAAACACGTATCTGACGTAAAAAAGTATATTATACACACAAAACTGACCTATTCATTAATTTAACAATAATTTCCTTTTTAGGTTTTGAAATAATAAAATTGATTAAAAATGTTCATTTAGCAACTCATTTTGACATGCCGTTTGCTTAAAAAATGGCAGTAAAGGAAAAAATATCGTTTATTGATATCCATCTCAGTGTAATTTTTAAGCAAATTTTTCATTCTTTGTTTGGATTATGGATAATATTGGTCTATGGAAAAAAAGTTTCATGCGATTATCTTAATAAAGGACGAAGTTTTTTAATGTTTAGTTAAAATTTTGAGCATTTTTTAAAAAATTGTAAAAAAATGGGTATTTTATTCTTTAAATGACTGATTCTAAAAGAGCAAATCATGCACTTTTTCAGTGTGTAATATAAATCTAGTAACGTGAAAAAAATTAAAATGGAATGATTTAGAAATCGTTTTTATAATAACGCATCTGTTTTGGCTCATTTTCGGAAAATTCGTAAAAAATATAAAATATAGTTATTTTGTATAAAAAAATTATACAGTATCGTGACGAAATAAATGATCTTTCCGATTATATCAGTAGTTTTTGTCTGATTTTAGACACAAAAATTAGATTGCTGTTTAAATAACATCGGGAGTACTGAAAAATTTCACCTCCCCCCCCCAGGTCCTCCATGACGCTAGGCGGATAAACAACACACAGGGCTAAAAAAATTTCGCGTTTTAAGGTTTTTAATTAATATTTTTTTTAACTAATTGCAATATAGGACCGGATTGTAAATCTGAACCATTCTCGAATACATACAAAAAATACACTTGAATACATACACTTGAATGCATACAAAAAAATTTCCTCAAAATTGCTCCAGTTGCTTAGGAGGAGTTCAGTTATATACACACGCACAGAAAAAGTATATATATATAAAGATAATGAATTATTTTGTTCTTTTAAAAAGTCCTTTTTTACTTTGTACTTTTTAAAAAAAAAAAATTATTTTTTAAACCTTTTTACAAGAATAATACTTGATTTTGTTTAATATATTATTCTCAATCACATTTAAAAAAAAGATACATCTGCAGTATTTTAACACTCAGAATCAAAATTTTTAATCAAACTACTGAACAGGAATATATTGATAATGCTGGCTCACATCTCGTTAAAAAAATAATGAAATTCCACTACTTGGCTTTTCGTTTTTTAACAACAGTCCACAGATCCCCAACTCTTTGTGACGGAACCAAGGCTGTTCGAAAATCTTTAACTTAAAAAGAAATTGTTCCCAGCCACAGCGAATAAAGAATTACCAAAAAACGTGATGAAATTCATTTAAATACGGGAAGGGGGGTGGGAGGTTTTGTAAACTTGATTCGAAAAGTAAGCGTCGATTATTTGTTTAAAAGACAAAGAATGTAAGAAAGGAGGGGGGGGGGACTATTCCCAGACACACATGTGACCGCCTGAAGAACAAACACTTGGCTTTGTTCCCGAGCCTAAGTTTTATTTTAGTTTCCTTAATTCCATCTTAGCTAATCTTGTTAGAAAGAGAGTCAACGAAATACATACATATTTCGTTACAGGCTTTTGGCGCAAGAAAAGAAAACAGCAGCCAAGACAGTTTCATTTCGGAATCAGATTTTGGGAAAATGCTTTTAGAATTTGCCCTAAAGAAAATGATAATTTCATCAAAACACTCTCTTCACAGCCGCTGCATTAAACGGAAGAGTTGTTTATTCTTGCAGACGTGGCCGAAACCATTTACATATAAAAGTTTCTTTTGAAAAAAAAAGTACTATATGTACAAGAGTTTTCGACTACGTGTTTTGTTTTCCAATAGACTTCGCAATCGCCTTTGTTTTTAAATTTACATCCTATTTAAATGACTCTGTAGATTATTTAAGAATCGAATTTTTTAATGCAATGCATATACATGAGTCCTAAATTTTAAACTATGGAGTTCTCCTTTTTGAAATACCTATACTAATGTTTTGGATTTAGTACTTATTTATCGATAAAATAAAATAATAAAGAATGACGGAATGATCAATTTTAGCACGATCAAGAATAATTTTCAATTTATATGTTCATCTGAAATTTTCGAAAAAAATTGGACCCTTAATTACAATACTTATCCAAAAATATAAAATATTTCTCCAAACAATTAAAGAAAAAAAAGTTTATTGTATAGCTTTCAAGTTTTATATATATATTTATAAGAGTTATAATCTATTCATTTTCTTTCCCCAATCTATGTTAAACCGTTACGACCACATTCTTTTAAATGCGTTAAGTTAAAGTAAATTTCAGAAATACGCTTCACATTAGATATTTTTCTTAAAAATATCACTTGTCCATATGAATCTGACAGTTTGCATGCAGATAATTTCGAAAAAAAAGGAAATTTTATTTAGAAATCTTTATTATTCTTCACATCCGCAGTACAGAAGTTCTTGTAGTCGTATGATTGGATCCCTTTTTAAATATACCAAGGAGATTCTCGGTCTACTTTTAATATACCCTCTTCTATCCATTCGAACAAAATACGTCGGGTGAATAAGTTGAGATGTGAGTTCAGGGAGGGAGAAGATGGTGCGTTCGAGAAGTGGAGTTACGGAACGCTTTTAACGAGAAAAGAAAACACAATTTCTCAAAGAATACTTTTACGATCAATGCCTGCTTGGGTGTGCTTTACTGAAATAGATAAATATAAATTACAAACTATTTAATCTATACGCTGACATTTCGGTACAGTATACTAAACTAATAAGGTATTTCTCTCTGGTAAAAGTTTTGGCGAGATTTGTTCGGTGAAAGAATCGTTTATAAAGAAATGTTTCAGCGATCACTTTTATCGGGAAAATTATGTGGCCGTGATATCTGAGAAGCAGGGTCGCGTCCCTTACCCGGGAATCCCGGTGCCACTGAACATCCGCCCTGTGCAGGGGTAGATGCGTCAAATCTGTCAAGGGTGTGAATGATGTGAAAGTTCAGGATTCGCTTGAATGCGGTTGAAGATGTCGAGATCCGTTGCGAAGAGATCTCGTGCACGGTGGTAAAAGTTTTGGCGAGATTCACAATGGCACGTTACGACGTCTGTAAATAATCAACACAAATCTGGTGAGTTCTCCTTTTGAAAAGGTGAAATATATTTTATATTAATTTTTTTTTCATTTACCGATCCATAATGACATTTTCTTCTTTTCTGTGGTATAAAAACAGTGTTTTTACGGTTGGATCAGAAAAATCGAACTCTTTCTAATCTTTTTATCTCTCAAAAAGTAACATGGTGTTTTAGGGGCGGAAAAAGAGCACCCAAGAGATATTT
Source organism: Trichonephila clavata (assembly GCA_019973975.1). Lineage (NCBI taxonomy): Eukaryota > Metazoa > Arthropoda > Arachnida > Araneae > Nephilidae > Trichonephila > Trichonephila clavata. The sequence goes on along the minus strand of BMAO01018163.1, from coordinate 237,047 downwards.
AGTAGCATATGTGATTGTCATTTATGTGACAATGAATTTATTTCTTTCATTTTAAACACAAACGATTCATCGTCAATGGGACATTGGTTGCATACAATTACAGAAGGAAGAAAATTTTGAAGAAAAGGGAGGGGGATCTTGAATGGCAAGGGACATAGAGACAGAGAATTTGGGTCAAAAATGATTTGATCATTTATATAAATAAGAAAAGTTATACATTTGATGAGAAATAAACAAGTATCTTTTTGATCTAAAATTTCCGGGTTTTTATAATGGTTCAATATGGATAAAAAAAGGAATAACGACAAGTGCTACTACTTGAGAATGGATCAAACGGAAGAAAAATATACACTGACGAAAAAAATATTACTCTCTCTATAAATATAAACTTTAGTATCTGATTTATCTCTACCTACACATTTATGTATAGGATGGCATCACAATAGTTAAACACTTAAAAGTATTTTTCGAAAAATTTTAAAGAACTATTTTAGGGGAACATCCTTATATTTTCTTTTTTTTTCTATTCCATTTACTAAATTTAATTTTCATTTGAAATGGAGCTGCGAATTGTTATTTTTACCATTACAGACCTAGTACATTCCTCGGGAGTTGATATTCTTTTTTGATAGGAAGAACTGGATGTCTAAATTACCTCAATGTAATTTAGACATCCCGTTTCCTCCACAGAGGAGGCACCTGAGCTCCGACGATGCGAAATTGTGCAAGTAATTTAATTTCACTGAGAACATCCAAACCAAACAGGCACTCTAGGTTCTTTAACATGCCTCATAATCATACATGGACGCAGTCAATTTTTTTCAGCAGGAAAATTCAGGGATTTGGGCAGGGCATAACCAACCACACCACCCAACAGCAAAAATAGGTAAATAATCCTATAAAACAAGGAATTATTTTTTAAATTCTGAAATAGATAATCGCTTTGCAGTTTAGACAGTAAATCTTAGACTTCGCGCATTGTTTATCCTAATCCACAGATTTCTTATGTGGAAATAGGTTTTTCAATCTTTGAAATGCGCTTGTTCTGAACTATAATGCTTGGAAATCGTGCCCTCAAAGCCTGATTTCTCCAAGTGTGAGCCTAAGGGCATAATCAAGAAAAATATTTTCTGGTCAGTTCTATTTTATAATTTATTATAAATTCATTTTTGGGAGGGGGAAAAGGTATAAGGTTCCTCCTTTGGCATAGGAGGCAGATATGTGTAAATAAGATCCTGCAATTAAACGAATCAGTTTTGATTTGTGATCACTATAATTATCATTGTTTGTTTCAGAAGTTCTACAAAAATGTTTTTTAAGTTTCCAGTAAACATTCAAAATAGACTGTGCAAATACGCTCCACGCTAATTCACTTGCAATGGGCTTTTAATGTACTGCATTAACGTTTCGCAGTTTATAGGTACCTTATCTTACTTTAAAAAAAACACTGTAAGCAGAGTTTTTTTACAAATCAATACCTGCACATTTCTTTTATACGTATCTCGATGGCTCTATCAGCGTGTAGCAATAAGAATTTGCAATTTCGATCGGAGGGCTTCCACAGTTTTCCGGCAGATAAAGCCTCTAATGGAACTTTGTTGCATCTTATTTTTACGAGCAATAAAAATGCTTATACACTCTCTCTTCCGTCCACGCTTTGCATTCATAAAAACAAGCAATTTTATACCTGCAACATAAAATAAGATAGAAAATGTGTACACACATCGCGTATTTGGAGGAAACTTTGAAATTCTTTTAAAGATTCAATACAATATCGAAGCATTTAGAAGACTATAAATATAAATTTTTTCAAGGGTAAAATTGAGCCAAAGTCTGATAATAATAACAATAAAGAAAGCACTTAAAAATTGGAAGGAAATAAGTAAAACAATAATCAATGTAACTAACAGTTGTTTTCTAAAGATAACTATTTGTATAAGCAACGTTTTCTTTTAAAATTAAATTAAAATAAACAATTTTATTTTCTCATTGAAAAAAAAAGAGTTCAAATTTTTATTGTGTGTCCGCAAGAGAAAGTGATGCTCATAAATTTATTATCCAACGTAAGCTATTCATATATATTTATATTATTACATCTTGAGTTAAAAGTTAGAAGCAAGAGTAACTTCTTTTTTTATTTATTCCGGCAGTTTGTTAAATTGCACGTATAAAAATTATAACGCATTTAATTTCAAAACAGTCAATAACAAATTAATAGTTTTAGTAATTTCTTGTTTTTCCTTTTTTTAAAATATGAGATATTTTTTTAAAATTCATTCATTAAAATATAAATTTCATATACATGCCACATCAAACTTTTCAAAGAACTTGTTAATCCTATTGAAAATTTTAAAATTCTTAATTGGGATGCATTAAATAATGGTAAATGTATGAAATTTTGATGTAACTATATTTAATAAGAAAACAGTATACTGTTTTTTGGGGGGAAATGTGAATATATTTTCGATTATTTGCTCCACATTTGTATGCAGTGGAGAGTGTGTGGCAAAATTTACCTTCAAAATGCATTTTCACTAGCTTTTCGTAGAATTTCAGATGAATCCATTTTCTTTTTCTCATGCTACGACATTTTTGCCCCTGGGCCCGTTTCCGCACAAGCTATAAATTGGAAGGAAAATTATGGAACGAAGAGAGGAAAAAATGGTCTTTTGTGTTGGGTTCATCTTTTCTTATTCACATTTTTTGAATAATAGAAGGAACGGAAAGAGGGAGAAAAACTGACGAAAAGAAAAACAAAAATGAATAAAAGAACATAAAGAATATAATGCGCAAAGAACACAGTAAATAAAGAAAACAAAAGAGTAAAGACAAAATATAAAATTAGAAGAAGAAAAATTTGCTCCCGCTTTAAAAAATGGAGTAGAAGTTCATGGGAAAGAACGGCACCTGTTTTTCGGGTCAATATTTTCCCAACATTAGCCCGTTTCTTTCAGACCACCGGGGGAGGGGAAAAAAGTACCAAGAATTACGAAATTCGATATAAAATTTTTCAATTCAAGTAAAGATATCTGGATGATTAATATCTTGTTTATTTTCTCGTACAATTAAAATAATTGCTTCAATCAAAAAAGCTGTTCAAATCACCTGATTCTGGACGTGAACAGAGATGCTGACTCCTAATTAAAGCTCATCAGAGATAGATGCATTAACGTCGCACTGTTAAGCTGCACGGGGTCTATTGGTGGAAGGACCTCGTCATTTTGATACATGGTCAAGTGCATAAAATGACACCCTCTTCTCCTTCCACACCATACCAACTGGAGGACGTTTGAGCCTCGACAAATTGAACCTGCATTGGTCTCTTCTCCACGATGGATTTTTAGTGGCACTAGGTTTGAACTCATGACACACCAGTCGCACATATGTAACCTTGACCATCAGGCTACTCAGGCATTTGTAATACGGAAGGAAAAGGAACTGCGATTTGTTCATGAGCAACGAAAACTTGATGCTCATTTAAGGAAATATCAATTTTTTTTCCCCATCTCTCTTGTGTTAATTCTTGAATTTCATTAGAGATATTTTTAAATAATATTTTAAAAACAATGCACACAGTTTTAACACAGCACATCCCTATTTGAAAAAGCGAAACGATTATATTTGTGTACTATATACACTCCAGTACTATAATTGTGTACTGGAGTGTATGAAGGCTAAAGCTATGAGATATGTTTGCTTATGCAGCTCTCATATAAAGCTTCCCTTTTATTCTCTTGTCCAAAAGCTTTATTTTTCAGTGGGTATTATTTACATTAGGGAATTAATTGTTTTTTTCGATACTTATAAAAATACTTAAATATTTCGCTGAATAACCTGTAAAGATAATCTTGACAAAAATATATAATTTGAATTCAAACCACACAAGGATGAAATACAGTAGAAATAAAACTATTTTTGTATCAGTCGAAAATCTATGTAGTTTCCTCTTTTTAAATGCATATAAAAATAATAATTAGTGCCTTTGTCCTAATCCAAGTAAAATGCTTCTAAACAAGTTGAAAGCCTCCCAAAGAATAATTTCCTTTGTCTCTTTCGCAGCCGCCTCAGATGCGAAGAAGTGGAGTCAATAGATGATACGTGCCTCGATTCCATAATGTTGCTGCCTAGGTAATTGACGTACTGTGGAAGTCAGCGACCATTACGAAACGCATCTGTGAAGGGACAAAACTAGACAGACCGTTTGTGGAAACCAGGATGTAAAGGTTTCAGTGTGCTGAAATTATGCACTTAGCATTAAATAAAAAATATACCTCAATAATACTTGAATTCTCATTTTCGACTCATTTTCGCAATTGTTTTACATTTATTACCATCACATTTTAAAGTAACGCGAGGATTATTGACGACAGATATCGTTATCTTGAACCATGATCAAGTGAAGAGGAAGAAACCTGAGCTGGAAACCACTCTTCAAATTTCCACACAACGCCAATTGGAGGACGTTTGATCCTCAACAAATTTAACGTACATCAACCCCTCTAAGCGGCTGGTCTTCGATGGGGCTCAAACGCATGATGCGCCTAACACGAGTCCGTGACCCTGACCACTAGGTTACCGCGGCCCCTTGGAGCAAGTTTCGAAGCGGAAGGTAAGACATCAAAAATTAAGCTTTATGCGTTGTCATTTTTAACAACAGTTTGAAAAGGAAGTAAAATACGCTTTTAAAATTAAAAATGGATCTTCTGTTACAAATAAAAAATACGTAACTTTTTCAAACAGGTGATTGGGAATTTTTTCTGATAGCATCTGAAAAGTAAGTCATTTTCTCCATTTAGTGTGCAGTCTTATTCCACTAATGATGTGATCCTATGAGAATCGTTGTTTATTGTATTTTGATTATTCTTATACTGTCTACTTTATAAGATTTGGTTCTGTTCTTCTGACTGCAAATCCACTTTTGTTTTCATTTGCTTGTGTAAATATGTATAAATAGAGGTGAGATGTGCAACTTCTAGTTTTTTTTATAAGCTTCTATGTTAAATCAATCAAGAGAAGTACGAAGAAACATATGGCAGACTTTTAAGATTGAATTACGGTCAAATATCATGGGTGACACCTAAATTGGTATTAGAAAATTTTCACGCGAACGTGAGAACTTAGATAGGTTTCCCGTGCATCGAGCCCCCTACATGGCGGACCTTCCGTGACCTCAAGATTCGAACCCAAAGATTCAACAAAAAAATGCTGGACAGCCTCGCGAACTTGATCACTCAACTATTGTTGCCACATAACCCTAGGTTCAATTTTAATCACATTCTTTTTAACATTTAGTTGTCTTTTTTTTTACACCAGTAGGGAAAAGTTTTCTTATTACTTATGCATAAGACCAGTAAGCACTTGGGAGGAAATTTGAAAAACAATTAAAAGGAATGATCGAGTTTTCAATCTGATTTCTTTGCGCATACTTTCTAATTTAGTCAAAACAATAAATCTTAAGTAATATGCAATTTATATCAATATATAAAAGTAAACGAAAAAAACCCCGAATAAACCCGATAATTTATAATTTCGAACCATCAGTGCTCCTTTATTTATCGCTGTTAATAATGTGACAAGCAAATATCTTTTCTGAACTTCTACTATTCTTTTATCGTTTTATTTACTTATATCTACTCCAGAATCCTTGTCCTGATTGATTGCCCCCCCCCCCAAAAACATTTTACTACAAAATCTCAATTTTTCATGTTTGGAAAACATTTAAAGGGTATTTACATCAAAAGATAAAATTCAAACAGTATTTAGTACACTTGAATGGCAACAGAGACACCTCGAGTTCTATGTCCAGCACCCAAAAAACTTGGAAAGGTCCAAATTTTTCCCTTTGAAATTGGCCATCGCTCAAAACCTGCCGTGGATTTTAAGCAAAGGAACGTTTCCAACTCGGGTGGTTCGAGTTTATTCGCGAACATCTTTTGAAGAGTGCATACGATTCTTTCATTCCTCAAGTACCCTTCTTACCACCCCCCAGATTTATCGATTGCACACAGAGAAGGGGTTTGAACAATGAACCTTTATTCTAGCTCGTTTGCCAATCGTCGGAAGTAGGCTCTAAAAGAATCTAATGAAAGAATTTCGAGAGAAGGGTTTACCTGTGTCGGGGACTACAAAAGATAACCGAAAGCGAGATGGAATTCGCTTGCGCCGGTGGACGGAATTTCGTCTGGTTCTTTAATTAATTTTCTCCATTCTGAATCAGGAGGAAAGATAGAAATCAGTAAATTGTTAAATAGGGCATTGTGTGATGTTACATGAGGATTATTTGAAATAATTTATTATGGAACATTTCTCGATCGGATTGTTTCTACAGAATGTTAGACCCGAATATGTGAGTCGATTCGCAGTTAATGCAAGCAGGTTGTTCTCTGACGGCAGCAAGACTGGATTCCATCAGATTGTGAGCATGAAAATGACAAGAACTCCGCTTCAAAATAACTGAATGGTGTTGTGGAGGTTTTAGTTTGGGGTCAGAACACTCGACCCAAACAGTCATGTTTTAATGGATGAGGTAGCTGAATGGTCGAGGCCGTGAACTGATGACTGGAGTCATGGGTTCGAGTCCACTAAACACATTAAATCTGTCATGGCTACTCACGTGGGTGGGCTGCCGAAACTTAGAGTGGTTTTCTAGCTCAGGTACCATTTTGGTTGCTGGACCGAGGTTCCGTCGGCCCTTATGCTGCATCAAAGTGTGACGTTAATAGACATCTCGAATCAATCGCTTTAAATGTAAATCCTAGAGATTGATTTCTCAGAAACTCCCCAAAAAATATTTTATGAAAAACAGGCATTTATTTTGTACCTGATAACAAAAAAGAAAAACATTTGTTCATAAAAATAAGAAATGATTTAATTTAATTTTTCTTGAAAAATCTTATTTTTTCAATGATATATGTATTTATTGAAAACAAAATTTTCTATTTTTATTCATTTTTTTATATAAAATTATTTCAAATTCTTAAATGTTTGATTACGATTTTGTGTTGTTTTTTTTCGTGTGCTACCTACACAAAATTCTGATCTTAACAATGTTTTCAATACCTTAACTAGAGTTGAAAAATTAAAGCGAAGTAACAGTGTTGTTTTTCGTCAATTAGAAACACAGGATTCATAGCTTTTAAGGATAATGTGTTGAAGCCTAACTATAAATTTTAAGACTCCTATTGCTGTTTATTTTAAGAGTCTTGATTTTTTTATTCACGTTACCCTCCAAGAGAAGGGCAATTGACTTCGACCATTTTGAACCTCCATCAAGAGACCAGAATGACTCCTGAGCAGACCCCCTCTCTTTTCTCCAAACTTCCATACTATGCCAACGTGAGGAATTTGAGACACGACAGATTTAACTTGCATCAACCCCTTTACTCGGCACGTTTTTGGAGTCACCAGGAATCGAACACGTGACTCGACAACGCCGGACACGCACTGCCGTCCGTGATTACTCGATTACTGCGGCGTTATTTCAAGTGTCACAGGATACTTTCGAATAAATTACTTGTTATTTCTCGAAGTGAAAGCATTGAATTAAGGTGAGATATCATATTCCTAAATTCATCCTTTTCTATGTATTATTATATAACCTAATTGAATTTGCTGTGCATGATATATGCAGTAAAAATAACCAGCAAACAACTTTATTGCTTTTTTCCACATCTCATGGGCCTTTCTTGAACCCTGATTGAGTTATCTTAGTTTCGTCGTATAATATACGGAATCAAATACATTTTAGAAGGAGTTAAGGTGCTAAATCAAGATAACAATGGCAAAAACAGTCTCATTCGAGTCCTTAATATCCAAAGGCAGGAGCACACACGCATGGAAGGGTTTATTTGCTCCATTCAAATGAGTTATTCAAATTATATTAAAGATTGTGAGACACAACAGTCCTTTGAAACTATCTATTAGCTTTTGGCAAAAACATTATACAGATAATCCTTGTCCTGTTATATCAGCCCTTTAGAAGAAATGTTTTGATGAGATAATATTTAAAAATTAATTTGACTGTTGTAACAATTTATTTTTGAAAATTGTTTAGACTATGTGAAATTTGAAACGGAATTAAATGCTACGCTTGTAATTGTCAAGAAAAGCAGAAATATGCATCACTCTAGAACAGATATTTCCGTCAGTGTTCAGGTGAATCCCTTGGAAATTTGCGCAAGTTTAAATTGGTTTACAGTATTCCAGAAATCTATTAAAGTCGATGAAGTTTTTATTTCTGTTTCGAAATTTTACTTTGATTTTTTAAGAACTGTAACTATTAGACGCATATCATAACTCCGTTAGGTATATTAATATCCATTTTAATATACACTTACACAGGGTGCTGTGATCCAGGCACCTAAAACAAGAATTCCATATACTATAAAAATAAAATATAAATTCTGTAAGCATAACGTCTTTTCTGTTTGTTCTTATTTAAAACATCTTTAAGTTTACTTTTCTGTAATTATTACTAATATGACTGATTGCATGCTGTACATTATAGAGAGAAATGTAGGAGCTGTCTGAAGAAAATTGCTCGTTTAAGCATCGAAATTGGAAAAAAAAGTCCCTGTTCTAGAGCTCGACGAGAACTATTGTGGCAAAGAATCTTATAATTTTGAAGCAAAACATTACAAGAGCGACATTGGAGCTGGAGCTCACTTTTTAAATATAATAAGACTTTCATTTCGAATGAAGTGACCCCCGAATCCACAAGACGGGTCTTGAACAAAATCAGAATTGAAACCGATTGGGTGAGAGTTATATTAACGTTACACTATAATGTGTCCGCAAGTGAGGGACCTCTTCATTCTGAATCTTGATCACGGGACGAAGATGACACCGACCCTCCTCACCTAACGACCGCAGCACGGCAGCGAGAGGATATTGAGCCTCGATAGATTCCTCTACACTGGAACCTGCGACACAACGACCGCGAGATCGTGACATTAACCCCTAGGCTATCGTAGACATTTGAAACGGAGACTCGACTTGGATCACCATTATTTCCGCTTTCCCTTCGGGCCACCGCGATTTTAGATCAATTAGACAAAATACAGTCTAAGAGATTGCCAATGATTTTTCAATGATTCAGCTTTAAATAATGGCTTTTATACTTAATTGATAGTTTCGTCTGTAAAAAGAGTAAGTGCAGTCACAATATCTCATAGCGTTAAAAAGTATATATAAACAGCTTGAACTAATGAAACATTACTCGCTTTTCTAAATGAATTGCTACGATTTTTTTAGTGCTCTCTGCGAATCGATGAACCATCACTCTGCTTCAATATCTTAAGACTGATCCTGCATTTGCTTTTGACTCTCGTTGTGTCGATTTTGTACCTTATTCATTAGCTAATGAAGTGCCATTTTATCATCGTTTATCACTCCTGACGACTTTTATTTATTCGATAGAAGGAAATTAAAATTTATGAGTCTCAAAGCGACGACATATCATAAGCCGGGAATTCTTTCCAAAAAATAAACTCAATTTTTGCGCGTTCACTCCTTGCGAAAAGAACTTGTAAAAGTATTAAGAATCTGATGTTTTTATTTTTTATGATTTTATTCGTTAAAAATGCATTTTTGTTCGTTTGAGGATTTTACAATACAGGATTGCCCGTATCATTCGCGGGCATAAATTTTACGTAAAACGTTAAGGGAAATAGCACTGAATTTTTCAGTTAAAACAATTTATTATAATGACTAACGTATATTTATGCTGATTTCTTATGAACGCGCTTTGAAGCAACACGAGAACATTAGTAAATGGACTTTGGATCACCGTTAGAAGGGCTCTTCTACGTCTTGTCAACGAGGGGATTTTGAGTTTCCATAGAAACAACGCTGACCATCAGCTCGGAATTATGGCTAGCCGATCTCCAAGGCAACCACTCGATTTACATCGAGTCGCTTAAAAAAAACAACAAATGCATAAAAATTATTCGTAGGACCGTGTGTAGCATTTTTGCTTTGTAATGATAAATATTTTAATCAACAACCACGAATTGACTCCAGCAAACATATCAACACATTGATATTTTTAAATAGTTTTCAAGCATGGTTTTCAGATATTGATATTTAACATTTGTGAACCAATCATGATGGTAGAAATTTCAAAATCCACTGATGAAGAATTTTATTAAATTTTTTAATGAGATTTTGTTTTAATTTTTCTGTTTTTTTCATTCAGAAAAAGTAAATAAGTGAAATATACTTAGAAAAGAATACTACGCGCATATTCATTGATTATGAAAATTAATGCGTGCACTTTGAAGCAAAAACTTGCTAAATTAATATAGTAATGAGCCATATTATTTTTTTCAAAGCTACATTTTATAAATCAATTTGCAATAAAACCTTTTATTAACACATTCTTTTTTCTTTTAATATAGTGAAATTTTAAATAACTGACACATTTATTATATTTCATCTGAAAAGACTCGGAATTAAATGTTAAGACGAGCGCCGCGTTAAAAAACAGCAGACTAATTAGAATCTTAGTTCTCTCTCTTTAAGCAGACATACTCTATATAATATCATCTTCGAATCATATTAATTTTTTATTCCTAGCTTTCCTTTATTAAGCACATTATTATTTTTTGAAATAACTTTGAGACATGTCGAATAATTCGCAATAAACTCTTTAAAGCAGTTTTGCCATTTTTGAACACAGCCAAATTTTCTTACTTCCATCGCTGTTTGGCTTCTCAATTTTTTCTTTTTGAAAAAAGCATCTCCGTTTTAAATGCATTATAATAACACACACCAAGAAAAATATCTCCGTTGCACAAGTAACCATTATTTTCTCAGTTTTAGCCGAGAGGAAAAGAACAAGAAGCTGAGGCCTCCCTTTCACAATTATTCGCAATCGAACTCAATAACCTTCGAGCGAAAGGCAGATTCTCATCTCGAAAAGGGAATCCCTTCTCTCATCCTTTCTGAAATACGATTCATTTTTCGTGTCATCGAACAGATATCGATTTTTTTAGTGCGAGGCCCGCAGCCAATGGATCAAAGAATGCAAATAATCTGGGCAAAGAATCTGCTGCTCGTCCGCCGTCTGATCTGGAGTACTTCTACCTCTCCATCCCCCGAGGTTGAAAGGCTGCTCTATCACTCTCTCTCTATAGTAATCCACTGTCTTTTCTTCTTCCTCTTTGATTTCTGGGGGCCTTTTACTTCTCCATCTGGCCTGGGCCATAAAGTTGTTGAGTACCATCAGGAAGATGATGGTGTCATCACCATATTTCAGGCAGTGCATGCGTCATAAAGTGGTGGGATTCCTCCAATAGGGTGGACACTATGAATCATATTGCCATTCTACGCGATAAATTATCGAATTTAATGTCGCTTTCAAAGAATGAATTAAGCAAAAAAAAAAGTCGTGATTCAGAATAATAAAAGCTCTTTAGGGGAATTTGCTAGAATTGTTTAATGTGTATCTGGAAGCCCGATGCACTAGTGATTAATGAAAAGCTCACTATCTAGATACCTATTTCTACAAAAAGAGCATCGAAATACCGGAACTATCGCTCGTGTTCATATCCTATGGTACATCCCTAACTGGAAATGAATCATTGCCAGTATCGTGCTCAACATCGGGGCCTTAAAATGAAGAATGCGTTTTACAGAGTACATTTATGGAATAGTTAAAATAGTTTTTGGAATAAGATTGATTTTTTAAATATATATACATATATCATTAAAAATGATAGAATAGTGGTGAGTATAATTGATGATTTTTGTACTGAAGACAGAAAAGATATGAGGCTGATGTCTGCTTTATCTCACAAGCCAAAGACCATCTGCATAAGTTAACTGGGCCCGGGGATGCATCATTTTTACCAACTACCCATGGCTTATCTCATTTGTCTAGGGAAACTGAGGTAAGCTTTATAATATTCTACAGTGAAATTCAAATAACGCTAAGTGAAAACAACGTCCCAAATAATTCTTTATATTTCTTTTTAATTACTTGCATGAGTGTCTAATTAAAGTATTCCCGATGATTTTTCAATAAATTCTCTCTCTATTTTGTATTCCTCCTAACGGTGACTACTTCCTTGTAAACAACAAAGATTTTTGTTCTCATATATTGGAATTCAGACTCTTGGGAAATATATGAATTATAAATATATCTTCGCTATATTTTTAGCAAACTTTTAAAGTGGCGCAATTATCCGGAAGGACAGAACCCCCGGGACCTTTGGATCCGAAACCGAATAACTTAACCACAACACCAAAATGATCACCATGGTGCGGAGGTTGTAGACTTATATAGATGATATCGCTACACTTTTTTTTAATGACTTATGTGCGCGAAACTGCATTCTAAGATTTAGATTCGTTGTTTTAAATGGAATTAGATGTCATAATTTAGGATTTTATGTCCTTTACGATGTTTCAGAAAGTAAAGTTTAAAATAGTGTGGTTTATGATAAGAGATGAATGTATTTAAGAGAATCAAGCCCTAGCACAACATATTCTTAATAAAATAATAAAGAAACAGGGAAATCACTACAAAAGATGAAGAATTAAGTGAAGTTATTACATAATTTTTTTTCTCCATCCTATTAAAGAAATAAAGGTCAAATTGAAAGATAAAAGTAAAAATACCTAACGGAGTCAAATGTATTGAAACATATTTATTCTATTTAGTTATATCCAATTTCGTTGTAGTATACAGTTATAAAAAACTCTTTTTAATATTATACTTTATTTAAAATATTGAGGAATTTAAAATTTTACTTTATGTCACTAGAACTACGTAAGTTCTAATTTGTGAAGTAGATAGGATACGATAGTTACTTTTAAAAATGAAAAAAGTATTATGCAACCCTTTTTAAGCAGTTTTCATGTATAAAATTTTTTGAGTAAATGCAAAACCTGCATATAAGTAAAATAACACATACACTGGTGTCCAAAAGTCAAGCATAAATCGTAAAATGCGAAAAACATGGAGTAAATATTCGTAAAATTATTCCAAATTTCTTGCGGATATTAATTGGGTGAAAAAGAAACATTGGGTTTATGCAAAATTTTTCAGTCGACTACGTCCTGCGCGAAACACCGGTGCATGTCGGAACGCAGAGAAACCGATCCAAGCAGCATAGGCAGTTCAGACAAGTTTCGTGCAACTGCTGTGCGAAGGAACGTTGTTAACCATCAAACAAGGTGAATGATGGTACAAAGACGCCAATTGGACATGTTTACGAAAGGAACAATCGTTGGAATGCTGGAATCCTCACGATCACAAACCGAAGTTTCTCGAATTCTGAATGTGGACCAGTCTGTGATCTCAAGACTGTGGCAGAGGTTTCAAAGAACGGGAAATGTTACCCGACAACCAGTATCAGGTCGACCAAGAGTCACAACCGCTCGCCAAGTCCGATAACTGATAATAAGTGCGCGACGTCAGAGGGGTGGTACTGCCAGAGCACTGGGTTCGGCGCTCACAGTCGCCACAGGAATACAAATTTCGAGACAAACTGTTTACAGGAGACTCAATCATGCTGGTCTGTATGCCAGAAGACCATTAGTTTGCATTCCCCTCACGTCTGCGCATAAACGCGCTCGTTTGAACTGGAGTTTGAAACATCAACATTGGCGTGTGAGAGAGTGGGCCAATGTGATGTTCAGTGACGAGTCCCGGTTTAGTCTGAGTAGTGATTCTTGGCGGTTAACGATATGGAGAGAACATGGAACACGTTTTGAACCAAGAAACATAACGGAAAGACATTATTTTCCATCAAGGGGAGTAATGGTATGGGCAGGCATCATGATGGACGGTCGCACAGACCTCCATTTCTTTATCACGGGGTCTGTGACTGCTCAAAGATACAGAGACGAAGTTCTTGAGCCTTATGTTCGCTTGTTTCGAGGTGCTGTCGGTCCTGACTTCATATTCATGGATGATAATGCGCCATGTCACCGAGCGGGGCTGATTGATGACTTCCTTGAAACGGAAAACATCCAGCGCATGTCGTGGCCTGCAAACTCCCCTGATTTAAATCCTATCGAGCATGTATGGGATATGCTCGGGAGACAAATTGCAACCCTTTCACACCCACCAAGCTCCGTTACAGAACTGAAGAGAGCTCTCCAAGAAGCTTAGAACAGTTTGAGCCCACGACTCATTCATCATCTCATAGCAAGTATGGTAAATCGCTGTGCAGCGTGCCTGGCTGTCAGAGGTGACCACACGCCTTATTAAACTGCAGCATCAGTATTTTATTTATTGTTTTCTTTCATTTTTTCTTTAAAGTATGAATCCTTGCTATGCTCAGTTTTCTTTCAAACTGCTACTTTGGATAATAAAATTAATTATTATCATTCTTTTGATTTGCTTCTTTATTTTATAACCGTTTTACACTCGCATATCACGTTTCCCGCCATTCTGGTTTACAGTTCCTTCTTTATTTACGTAATTATCAATTATGCTTAACTTTTGGACATCAGTGTATTTAGTAAATACCACAAAAAACATTTTGCGGGAGAAGGTTTAGATCATTTCATGTATATATATAATGGTATGGGTAGATAGAAGAATTCTCTCAGTTCCCAGGAAAATAAACAGAAGCATGGGTAGGGAGGTATACATACATATATTTAAATAATGAAAATCGGGTGAAAACGTCGCATTTTAGGAGGAATAAACTAAACTCAATGACGGAACAGCCCATGAGGGCCAAGGTAGTTTTCATGACCTTGGTCACTGAGCTGCTTGAGCAGACGTTCCGGTAGTCAGTCTAACGCGAATACTCATTTGTCGACACATGGAAGGAATGAAAGTCAGGCTGTGCAAGGTTGAGTCGATGCTGCCCAGCTGGGGTGTGAAACCCAGACCTGTGGCGTAGAAGCGTGATACGCTAACGCTCAGCCACTGGATATTTTATATATATAGGTTTTATATATATAGGTTGGGGCCGTGGGTAGCCTAGTGGTTAGAGCATCGGACTCCAGACCCGAAGGCCTGGGTTCGATGCCCGATGCCACTAAATACCACCGAGTATAGTTGGAGTACGTGCTCGTTAAATCAGTGGGTCCGAAAGTCTTGTGGGTGGTCGCAGCAGAAACCACGAGTGCAGGGAGCTGGATAATATTTCCCTCCCCTTCAGTTTCATGCCAAAATGTTGGAGGGGGAAATAGGTGGTGTCGCCATCTATCGTTAAGAAGTCCAACCTGTCTCACAGGCAATGGCAACTTTCATCCCTTCTCTGCGGGAAGGACACGACAACAACATATATATAGGTTATATATATAGGAAACTTTATATATAGGTTGGCTGGCCAAAAAACTTTGTTTTAACCTGCAATCCTGGTTCCTAACGCCAGGAGTTTGCTTTAGTTCTACTGTGGCTAAGACTTTATTCTATCATGACTATAGTTATCTTATTACTATCTATAACTTATAACTATTTTGTGCATATTTTTGAATATATATATATACATATATAAAGTTTCTTTTTAAAGTAATGCATCGTTACATACATTATTCCATAAGGAGGCTGATTTGCAGTGAGAATATGACAGAATAATTGCACCTTCAAATTAACTACACTACCATGCTCGTCAGTTACAGAGACTGAGCAAGGGGGTGCTACGCAGATGCGTTTGAAATGGCACGTTGTCCAATGGAGACGGGGTAAGTGACATTTAGAAGGTCCAATGTGAATTGCTTCAAACAAATCATTATGGCACTGTGATTATAAGAAGCCAATGATTCGCCTCATTGTGTGTTGACTGCAGGCTCACGTGATGTCTGCTATCAAAATCTGAGAAATAGTGATATTATTAAGAAACGGTAAAGACAAATTGTTTTTGAGGAATATTTACATAATGATTTTGAATAAAAAACAAATGTTTTTTTTGGTTGAATATAAATGAAATACCATTTTTCCTACGATTAAATATTTCAAAATGATATTGCTGCTTTCTCATTAATTAATCCCGAACTACTAAATAGGTATAAGGGATATCAGATTATAATTATTTATACATATTTGAGCAAAATATTTTGTGTATATTTTATATTTTCTGTGGATATAAACATTAATATGGGTTTCTTAAATAAGAAAAGATGATGATTGTGTAATTCAGACTCCAGTTATGAAAAGTATTAGTTGAAATTAAGCATTTTTTTAAAAAAAAACCCATTCATTTTAGTGGTCAAAGATTGTGACTGTTAATTTTAAAGAAATATAAATACGTTTTCCTTTTTTCATGCACAGGAAATCACTTAGCAACTTCTGTACGTTGAATATAGCTTAAAATATTTTTTCAAAGATGAAGCATCTATTTTTGGACTAAGAGAATATATTTTATTATTTAATCTTTTTTTTTCATTTTAATTTCCTCAGGTTACAAGGTGTCAATGGTCTGTGTTTTGTAATTTTTCCCTCTGAGTTATCAAAATTTGGGTTATTTTCTGATTTTAAAAATTATAAAAAAACTGAAACACACATAAATCCCTTCCAACTATAGGAATTAAGAAAGATAAAAAAGATTGTTTTCTGTGTAAATAGTTCTCTTTCCTCTGAAATAATCCGATGTCTTTAGGGATGGTTAATGAAAGTGTGATAAATGCAGTTCTTTCTCGAGGAAGTAGAATCCCCAAAGTGATTTCCTTCCCAAATCTTCAATATGAATTTCGATTCATGAATATTGATTACCATATATTTTCGCCACTTGTACAAATCAAATAAAAGAAATGAATTCTAATATCCAGCAAAATTTTTCTCTTTATCGATAATGAATGAAACTCTATAAGTCTGTAACAGTAATCTTAACCTACTGCAGGAATAAATACAGCTATTCAAAAAGTTTTTCTTAGACATTCAGTAGATTCCAATATCTCTTACTTCGGTAAATCACACACACACTTCATCTTCTTCTACTATACAATATGCAATGATACAAATCACTTAAATTTTTTGAGCTTTAAAATAAACGTAATTAATGAAAAAAACTAAAGCTGTTATATAGCTTAGCTCAGAAATCTTAATAAAAATTGTTTCGTTGGTTTTCATTCAAGAAGTAAGAAAAAAGTATTTAAATAATATAAAGAAAAGATATTGCATGTACATATATTTATAATTTATTGAGATTTGAAGATGAAATTCATTTTTCGTATAGTACTTGTGTCACTAAAACTAAGCTTCTTGTACTGATCACATTATCGTTCATTTAATTTTAGCATCAGAAGAGTTACTTTGGGCGTGCGCTTTGCTCAAGCACCAAAACACAAGACAGGGAATTGGTCAATTTCCATCTTTTAATTACTGAAGGAAAAACAGAAACTTTACATAAAAAAATAATCACACGTTCAAGTGGAGGGAATTATTATACACATTTATAAAAATTACATCATTCTTTTAGGGAATATTTACAACTACTTATGGTAAGGTACTTTTAAGCCATTATATTATATTACTTGGAATCGCCAGTAAATCTGTCAAAAATTTGCGGCCTAATCTTTTTAACGAGAAATCATTAATAAAACTATCTAAATGTCGGTTTAATATTTTAAAGAAAAATGGATCGAGAAGCGTTTGGAAATGAGGCATTCGGAATTACGAACTAGATGTTATAAACAAGGAAGATTCTAAAGTAAATATTAAACATCAATTTAATTTTATATCAATTTAATTTATTATATATATGATTTTATTTTAATATACGTCACGCTTTGAAGCAACATGAGGACTATTGACAAAGGATTTTTTTTTGATTTTGAACTACGATCAAGTAACGAGAATGACATTCAAGCGTTGCCCCTTTCCCGAACCTCAACATTACGGCAATGTAAGAACTTGTAAGCCTCGATAAATTTCACTTTTATCAGCCGCTCTTCGTTGCAACTCTTCAGTGCCATTAGGTTCCGAACGCTGGCAATGAGTTCACGGTGATAGAATATCAGCTTCCGCCCCCCCCCTAATATTGCAGGCACATTAAATAAATTTTATTTGACACAAAGTGTAATTACAATTTTTGTTTGGAGTTTGAGCCTGATTCAAAGAATGCATAGAATTAATTACATGTAAAAGAAAACTATAAATTGATACAACAGAAAATTCGGCAAACATATTTAAAATTTTACAAAAATCTATTATTGCATGACTATGAAAAATGCCAATATTTTGAGTGAGAAGATATATAATAAAAATTATCTAAATGTATAATGTTTTTTTTTCAATTTACAACTTTGTACATTTGCCTCCGAAAGTCTGCTTGAAGGCAATCCTCGTGCGTGTTTATGCTATAATTACTGTTAAAATTCCGCTTCAAAAAATAAACATACCTGTCAGGAATTTTTCACAATTTCCTTATTCAAACAACAGTAACAAAATTCACCTTAACATGAAAAAACAAGAATGACCACCAAAATAATCACCCGCCCCAAAATAAGTTCACTTACAAAATAGAGCTTTTATAAAGACGTTTTATTATAAAATAATTGCACTAAATCGTGTTTTTAGGTAATTTACTTCGTAATTAGCTTCGTTTACGATTTGCTTACGATTTGAGATTTGAAAACTTGTGTGATCTCATGGCAATTAACAGTACAGAGATCGATATATTACTGAAAGGAAAATCATCATATATCTTTAGAAAAGGGTAAATTTTTAAAGCAATTGCTGAAACTGTTGATAGGAGACATTCGTTAATTCAAAAAGTGTTTATAAATTAATGTCCAAGCCAAGATCCAGCCGCCCATCTGTAGAGTAACCTCGAGAATCTTGCTTTGTGATGCGCTCTAAAAAATAATTTGAATATAAGCTTCACAAATAGCTAGAAAAGTGGCTGAGATACACTATGTAACAAAAAAAACGACACACCTAGAAGGAGTTCCTGATTGTAATGGAATTTCGTATGCAAAGACATCTGTACCAAACATGCAAATAATCAAAGTTTGGTGTCCAATGAATGAATAGCGGGAGCTACAGCGCATCGTAACTGCGTACTTAGTAAGTGTCTATCAGAAGTGATTCTCAATCAGATGGTAAACATTTCTGATGCATTGCGATTTAGGGTACTTTTCAACGACTGAAAAATTTTTCGCCGCAGGATTCGAGCTCATTAGTGTGAGAGCTTGAAAGAGGCAGGTTGAACAAATCGAAGGATCGCTCACCATATGGGCCGAAGCGATGCTGGCAAGAATTCGTGGACAATGGCAGATATCAGCGTCATGATGGAAGTGGTCGACCTAGGGCCGCAGCAGATTGGGAGGACAGATTGATTGTCAAATCAGCGCCTCATTCATCGTTATCAATTATCAGACGTGTGGCCCGAACACGAGAGTCCTCCATGTGCATTCCCAGACGGGTGATAGAGCGAAATTTAAGCACGTATCAACCGCTATGCTACTTGCCACTCACGCTTGCACACTGTTGAGCGAGATTAGAGTGATGGGTGGCTGTATCAAGTTAGAATCATGCTGATTGGGGACATGTAGTGTTTAGCAATGAATTCCGCTTCTAAATTTCTCCTCATGATAACCAAAAACGTCTTCTGCAGACGCCCGGGCCAGCGAGCCGATCTTGCTTTCCCTATTGTACGCAACACAGGCCCTCAACCAGGATTTATGGTCTGTGTTGTCATTTCCTTAGTCAGGCGTACCCTTTTGGTCATCATTAGAGGTGAACGCCACTTTGAAAACTGTTTTGCTGCCGTTCCTTTTGCAGTATCCTGGCCTTATTTTTCAGCTAGATAACACCAGACCACATACTATGAACTAACAACTGTGTTGCTATGAACTATCTTACAGCTTATCAAATACTTCCTTGGTCATCTCTCCTCAATACAACATGTCTAGGATATGATAGGAAGGCGACTGCATCAAACAGGGCATGTGGATGACCTCGCCCGACAATTGGAGCAAATTTGGCAAGAAATACAGTAGTAGACGATCAGGGGGCTTTATCACTCTATTCCCCGTAGTGTGGCAGGTGGCATCCTGGCTAGAGGTGGGTCAACACTTTATTGAGCTCGTTACTTTGTAACTATATACCTCTGAAATAAATCATTGAATTTTTCTGAAGTTTTAATCATTTTCTATTCTATATATAATCTTTCTACTCGCTACATTTTGTTTCAATTGGACAACTCGTTCTTGGTGCGTCGCTTTTTTTGTTAAAGGGTGTATTTCAAAGTTGTGACGAACGACAATTCGAAGAAAACTGAAAAAGGATGACTGTCATGGCCAAGTTGCCTTCAGGGAACCGTTCTTCTCTCGAGTGAGTAGAGCTAAGAGAGTATGCCTTTGCCAAAAAATACCAAAACAGTACACATAATTACTGGAAAAATGTAATACATTCATTTGAAAGTAATTTTTGGCAACAAAAGGATAAAAATATACTTGCCAAAACTCCTGCGCAGATCTTAGGAAAGAGAATCTTTCCTCGACTACTACACATGAAAAAGGACGAATGAGATGTTTAGTGATCCATAGGAACGTTTTGGGTTGGTAGTCTGAAATTTATTAAACTAACAATGCATAAAATTGATTATTTGAACTTATTGAAGCAAAATATCAGGCAAGTTGTGACGGATTTATACGCGATTCTACTAATTCCTTCATGACTCTTTAAGGAAAATATTTATTTCAAACTACTTTAATCGAGTAAGGAATCGTGATTATGTAAATGAAGTATATTATAGAAATTCTGTTTTCGCGAGTTCGTGAGTTGACACCGTTGAAGTTGGCAAGTAGGAGTTAACATAAAGTCCACGAGTTAGTTTTAGTTGAAGATTGAAAGAGAGTGGAATTTAGAGGTCTGGAGTTGTCCAGGAAAAAGATTACAGAGTGTGGAACCAACGATATTGATCAAGCCGATGAGATCGCCTGCAAGTTCCCAGTGTAGGATCCGATGCATAAAATGTACACGTATTGAAAGCTTGATTGAGTAGAAGTTAACTTATTAGTGTGCAACGTTGTTATATTTGAGCGTATTTAAGCTGTCTTAGATTCAGTTGAGGGTTTGTAGTAGTATAGAATCTCACCTCTGCGCTCTACTGTTTAATCATCTACCTTGATTTGTATTGTGTCTGATTGATATTTGGAATTAATAAATTGATTAGATTGAAATCATGACTGTGGATCATTCAGTTTCTCCCACACATCTAGCCGGGTTTACAGGTAGACAAGAGAGTTCAGAGTCGAGCAAGAACCGACCACTATCGCAAAGTGGGGAGAAACTTTGGTGAGGGATGATTTTTACTTTCAGCAGGACAAAGGTACCAAGCAATTGGCTTACAGTGGGAAGTTATGGCTGTTCTCTCATGTTCCAGACCAATTCCGTAAGTCACCCCAGTCCCAAGCACAATACAGCATTTGTGGTATTTACTCAAGTGAATAATCGGGAAGAATGTAATAATATCCACGAAAATGCTCAGATCTGTCTTAGTAGCAGAATGGAACCAAATAACCACAGATGAAACAACTAAGCTAGTTGAATCTTTGCCAAATATTTTGAGATAGTTATAGAAAAACCCGAATAACGTAAAAAGAAGACTATTTACTGTTAGTGACAATCTATTTTTGTAATGGTTTTTTTTTCAGTGTACGCAGACTCTTGACGCACGCGATTTGTGTTGTTCTTAAATTATAATTATTTGTATTGTTTTATGTAATAATCAGGAGATTGTTGTTTATTCTATATTTGAATTCACGACACGTTAGAGGAATAAATAAAAAATAGTATTGATTCAGAAAGACTTGATTTAATTCGCGATCTTTGGCGAATGTGAAAGATGGTCGTCTGTACGCAGACTTTCGGAGGCAAGTGTATAAAAGGCGGTTTCATTTTTTTTTTCAATTTACAGTCAGAATATCATAATGCATTTGTTCCCTAAAATTTATCATTTTAATCTCAGTTCTTCTCAATAATATTTCTTTAAAATAATCAGTGTAATACCCAAAGTATACTTTTGTTCCCTGAAGTAATATTTATTCATTATTCATTATAACATTTATTCCTGAAGTAATATATATTCCTAGGATACATTTCTTCCTAGTTTTTATTCAGCCGAGTGTTGTGAGCGCCCACTCGCTGTCGTCATGGCGGAACTTCCAAACCCATTGAGAGTGGCTGATGCACGCTCAATGGATCGAGTCCTCCCCTTGGATTGGAGTCTTCACTTGACCCAAAACTACGAGGGTCATCACCAACTGCTCCCATAGGGCATCACAGTGCAAAGTAAATTAAGAATCAAATCCAGCTTTTATTTGCTTACACTCGAAAAAATTGTAGTAATTTAAAATCTTTTAAATTCACCTCGTACTTTGAAATTTATGTCTTTTGTGACAAAAAATATTTTTTTAGTAATAATAAACATGTATATACATTAAGTACTTTAAGATAATTATCGTATTCCTCCCTGCGTGTGTTTCCCTAACTTGTAGAAATAAGTTGGATATCCATCTAAGGTGGATCCTTCTAACCATCACCCCATTCAGCCACGGAAACTTACTAACCGATCACGTCTCCCCTTGTAACAGCTTTATTACAAAGAGACGTCTTCTTTCGACCTTCATCCTGTGTTTTCAGCACTTGATTGGATTCTAACCACTTTTCCTCTCTTCTTCTGCTTTGGGCAGGGATCGAAAATTCATGGCGTTCGGCCGGAAAAGGCAGCTTCCCTACCTGACATAAATTTCTCGGCAGACAGTTACCATGTTAAGACTCGCTATTTGACTTGTTCTTCAGAGCGCCATAAAACCGGGCCCCTGTACACCAAAGCAAAATAAATGGTCGAGGCTTGCATCCACACTGCATTCTCCCTCCGGGCTGGTCAGCTGCAGCAGATGCCGGAACCCGGGGTTCCCAGCACCGACCGGCAACTGCAGCGTTTGTAGCTGGTGAAATAATTTTACCGCTTCAGACAAACTGGATTGCCTGGCGGAAGAAGAGTTTACGAGATGTTTTCACTTCGTTTAGAAGATTCAGGCAGGGGGAAGGCGTCGGTTTTTTTGGAAGATTTTACTACACGGAAAGAAAAGGTTCGTGGAAGCTGGAAAGAGAGACGAATCATTTTCAAGAAATCTATTTTTAAATCTCTGCCCAAAATTTCCTTTGAAGTTAAGGTAATCAAAAATATTTCTCTTCAATGCATACAATTCTCAATTTATGTGTAATATTTTATGTTTGGATTATATAAAATCGTTCTACTTGAGATAAATAAAGTTTGAACAGTACTTCATGCATTTTGTCTCCCACTATCTTTACGACCTAGATGTAAATTTCATCAAAATTTAAGGAATAAAACTGAAAATAACGTTTGTATTTAGACAAGATAAATGAGTGGAATAACAGTACATATTTTGTCCATTGAAATCAAATTGAAAGAATCAAAATCTAGCAAACGAATTCCACGTTTCTTAAATAGAAAAAGAAATTTTTCACATAAAAGTAAATCCAGTCTAAAAGCTAAGTCGCTTATAAATTAAATCACGGATCAGAATCGCATTGCCGAGAAGTCTAATGGTCACGAACTCTCTTCCGGTGTTTATTAAAGTCGTGCCCTGGTGCTACTGAAGATCCGTCATGTGGAGGGGCTAATACACGTTACATCATTCGTCCTCTAAATCCTCACATTGGTGAGGAGGTTAGGAGAGGGGAGTGCCACCTCAGATCTCATCCTCATCACTTGACATTGTCCGGTCATCAATAGTCTTCGTGTTGCTTTGAGTGCAACATTAATGAACACTCGCCCAATCATTAAAATTATCCATCTCTCTCAAAGCGTAAATACAGTCTCTCTCTTGTTGTTTTAACTGATGCTTTTTAATTACTGCGCATGACGATAAGCTTAGATTCACATTTTAAATGCTATTCAATCAACAATTACTGAATTATAGTTTAGAATAAGCCACTCTTACTGTTGGAAATCCCGCAGAAAGTTTATTTTTCCGTTACTTGTTGTGATCGGATTGTTGAGATGTAACAGACTTCACTTCAGTGCACCTAGTGGTTTGAAATTTTCCATTTTTCTCTTGCGCGCGCTGTTTTGTAATTGTTATATATTGTATTATTGTTGTTGTATTAAATAATAATTGTATACTTTTATGAAACAGTTTGAGTTTAGATGAAAAAAATGATCAAAATTGGATTCATTTCAGATAGTCTGTTGTAAGAGAGTTTCCGAAATCAGTTTCCCCCATCGCTTGTTGTAACTCTAAGGTTAATTAATCTTCAATACATTTATTTTTCAATTCCTACTATTAGTTCATCCTATATATATATAATATTGTTCACATTTTCAATCGTTAATAAAATACTTTCTATTCATCCATTCACACAAGTTCAAATACATTTTTTTTCAACTTGTAGAGGATGGCACTTGATGTTAATACAGTTTTCCAAATATTAATTCGTTAATTAAATAAAAAAATTAATAAATAGTAACAAACAAAAATAATACTCCAATAGCATATATAGAAAGGAAAATCCCTCGCTGTGTTCTTGTAGCGCAATGGATTGCGCGTTGGACTTCTAATCCATTGTTCATGGGTGTGTTTCCCACCTAGGATGGCATAATTTCTGAGAATGTGATTTCCCTTTTATACTCTAACATTTTATCAGAATAATTAAAGAAAATTAATGAATAAATGGTAACAAACAAGAAAATATTCCAACACCATACATAGAAAGGAAAATGGAAAATTGCAAAGAAAATCGCTTTCTATTTTGTCACTTAATGTTGTGATTCTGCCCTATGTATTTGCATATTTATATTAATTGCAACTATTTAATAAAAAATATAAGTAAAATAAAATCTTTCGTTGTTGACCCAAGTGGGAATTGACTTAAAATTTTTTTTATATTACTTGTTTCAAATTCATTTTAAAAAGTTGTAACACTTACATCCCATTTTAAAACGCTGCGTCAATGGCATTTCATAGCTTTGAATTCCCCTGATGGTGAAAACAACATTTGCATTATAAAATTTCTATATTTCATTGCTTGAAAGTCACGGGAGCGTGTCCGGAAACAATTACTACTTCCCAGAGATAACCTTTGTGCAAATGAAAATTCAAATTCATGACTAACAGTGCACAATGTTGTGTGTGCATTTTATTTCATCAGTTTTTCCTAGCTCTCCTACTCGCAAATATTAATCAGAATAAGAATCATATATATATATGGTCCTTCCATATTTCTCCTCACAATGTTCCTCAAATCACGAGTCCTGTATCTCTTCTTTCTATTCGAAAGGATTTCGTGGAGGAGAAAGCGAAGAAAAAAAAGCGCAAAGGAAACAAGAGATCCAATTCAGGGATATCTGAAACTGATAATCTGATGCGACGCCACCAGACCCGAAAGAGTTTGGCAGCCTGAAGACCCTTCCATCAACCCTCGGAATCCATAATATTCGGGAGATAAGAACAGATTTTCTCTGACAGCCCCTCGAATCCCCCCGGAGAGTCTTATCTACTTATATTCTCCGCGATCCTCCAGATCCAAGACGCTTTTAGTGTATGCATGAGATGAAAATAAGCTATGGAGCTTTTTCAGGGATAAAAGTGCAGAGAAGTTTCGGGTGGTATCAAAAAGAAAGACTCCAAAAGGTTCCGGAAGTAGTACAGCTTTCAAAAGAAACTTTTTAAATCTTAATGGACTCATAATCTACCACGCATGTAGTAAAAAATTGACTTAGTTGCCGAAAAAATAAATATTAATAAAATGAATTCTATCATTATAATTTTATATTTCATTGTCAAACGGGTTTATCGTAGTTAAGAGTGAAAAACTACTGTAGGAAACCACTGGGCTGCCAAATATTCCACACCACGCCAAAGGAGGACTTTTTTACAGATTTAAACCCCTCTGCATGCCAGCAACACTCGAACGCATGATTTTACCGCGCCACGTGCTTGTGATTATAATCAACAGGCTACCAACAGCAGGGTTATACATAAGTATAGTGCAGGTATACAACAATTAATCAGAACTATTGCATGTGATATAATGGTTGAAACAAACAATTAAACCTTGGCAGTATTTCCTGCAGAGAGTAACTGAGAAAAGGAAAGAAATTAACATTAGGTAATAAAAAGATAACTAAAACAGTAGCAAATAATTGTAACAATTAGCAGTTTTTATGTTATGCCTTTGCTTCAAAACCACTGAAGACAATCGATTAATGTTCAACTTAGGAACACTATAAGAAAGCAGACCTTAATCTTGTAATAGTAATGAAACATTTCAGTGAAATTCCTAATACCCGATCGGGAAACACGTAATCAAGAAGCAAAATTAAAACACTAAATTATTTTTTTTTTGTATGTGAAAGTGTATGAAATTCTGTTAAATGCTTGATTAGCTTTCTGTTAATACGACCATCTGAAAAATGAAATATATTTAAAGTACGATTAACGAAGATGCGCCAATTCCGAAAGAAATTTTTAAGAAAATCTACTTTAGTAAAAACATTTAAATGAAGTCCAACACAGAACGCTCTCTTAATAATTCATATTTTATTTCATGTAGATTTCAGAAAAAGCATAATCTTAATCTAAAGAATGCATACAAATTGGAAAAAGTCCTTGTTACAATACAGTGCATTTCGAGGGTTGGAGTCATGGTGCCAATGAAAATATCCCGTATAAAGGAACAGTTGCACGGTAAATCTGTCGAAGCTCAGAGTTCATCCGTTAGTGTAGTGCTGTAATTTGAAAAGGGGGTGCTTGTTACCCTCGGCACTTAACCGTGGTTGAAATGTGGGAGGTCCGTAGCAATAGTCCTCGCATTTTTTCGGAGTGTCGTAAATAACAAATCGTCGTTATCTTTTGAAAAACCATACAATACAGACATTCTGCAGTTGAGAGACCTATTGAGTCGACCCTTAAGCGACTTTGTCCGAAAAGAGTAAATCAAAATCTCGTATAAGAAGCTCCATATCCTCATTTTCTTGCCGGCAGCTCGAAAGCCCTGTTTAGAAAAGCGTTCAAAAACATCTCTCTAAGCTTCGCCTTTAATGGGTCTTTTCTTCTTTCTTGAGTCTAAGAACCATTATCTATCGTCGGCCCATTCGCTTTCACTCCAACTGGGAAACTCGTGGATGGTTTTCTGTGTAATTTTTAAGCAAACAAATTTCCGTCTCTTATTGGTACCTCCATTGTTGAAGGCGGAACGTTCGATTTCTGAAGTAATGGAAAAGTTCTCGCCACGGGAAACGTCTTGTCAAAAATTTTAAATAATATTTTCGGAAAGTATTTCCTTTCTTTCGGATTTACTTTGATGATATTTTTTATGGAACTTTTGAGGGAATGCGCTAAAGACTAAATCACCGAATCCTGCAATTTACGCAATTGCTTCGGATACCTTTTTTTTTCTTCAGAAAAAGCCTTTCGCCCTATTGAAAACACAGAGACACACTTCAGATATCAATTAAAATTCGTCTTCGTTTTATGAGAAAAGTAAAGTTAAAAAAAGAGAGAAGATGTCATTGAAGAAAGCCTATACTGATCTTTGTTTTTTAAAACAACGTTAAATAAATGAATTTGTAATGCTTTTCCCAATTTAATTAGTTTAAACAAAATAATTAGGTACGATTAAAATAATATAAAATTAAAAGGCTATTGAAATAGCAGCAAACTTTTGCGTAGAAATACTTTGAATAGTGCAAACTATTTGAAAAACCCTAATGGCGCTCTTCGCATATTGGTAGTCAGAACTGCATCGTGATTAGAATTTTTTGTATATTTATCTTGCAAATGATCCTGAAAGTTGCGTATTTCTGCACTCAGCTTATCTATAATAACAAATGGCAAACAATAGGAAAAAAAACCCAAGTTAAAACAGCAATGTTTTCATTCAGTTCATGTGATTCTTTTTATTTACTTAAGCTCATATACGAGCTACAGTACACTTTTGACAATATCGGAATGAACAATCTAAGACCCTTGTCTAAAGAATCATTGTCTTTCAGATTTATTAAGTAAGGGCCACATATTATCTGGCGTTTTTCATTATTCAAAACGTTATCCAGGGCTGTTTTAGACGGTATTATGTTGGACTTCGTGAAGGGACTTAGCTACCGCCGTATCAATGAAACGAGGGCCCCAAGATAAAGGGGTCCTGCCATGTATAAGGAAAAAATAGTAAAATGTTACCAACAATCTTAT
Organism: Trichonephila clavata; assembly: GCA_019973975.1. Lineage (NCBI taxonomy): Eukaryota > Metazoa > Arthropoda > Arachnida > Araneae > Nephilidae > Trichonephila > Trichonephila clavata. The sequence goes on along the minus strand of BMAO01018163.1, from coordinate 208,916 downwards.
TTTAACAGAGTTCCCTTTTACGCATAAAAATTGCTGGCTTCAAACGGTTACCATGACTTCTACATTTTTGTTCCCACAATCAGAAACCTTTAAAAGTAGATATCATTTTACTCAAAATAATGAGAAGACAAGGAGACTTCGAAAGGAGCCTAAAAATTTCTTAGTCAAAACTTTTCGTCTGGAAATCTCTTGAGGGGTCTCAGGACAACATCCTTCTTCAAACCAATGTAACTTAGAAATAAAACAAAACAATCATTTGAAATTTTAACCACATGATAATCTTATATATTTACATTATTTCTCAAATTTTCAGAGAATTTGAAAAAAAAATTTAAAAAGTTATAAAGAAATATAAATTGGATAATTTTGCAAAAATATAAAAATCAGTATTTTACACCACGCAGGATTCAGAAGTAAACAATTTACAAAATTAATTTTTCTTGGTATAAAAATGTTCATTTTCATAGTTATACTTTTTAAGAAATTTAGAGAAAAAACACTTTTTAAAAACAATTATAACGAAAATTTTAAAATTTTAAGAAAAAATTAAATTATAATTCAAATAAAAAAATTCTATTGAATTTTTTTTTTGAAATATGTTGTAAGTTCTGAAGAACCTTATTTTGAACATGTATACGAAATTTCAAATTGATATCATAAATAATTTCTGAGAAATCCGAGCTAAGATTTTTTGTTTTGAGAAAAATGAAGTTAAAGATAAGAAAGAGATAGGGTTTTTGTTTAAGTTTCCCTAGTTATTTCTCAATAATTTGGAAGTTTTTACAGTATCAACAAAATTTTGGTATCAAAATTCTCAAAAATGTTGAGGCCTTAACATATATTTTTTTAAAAAAAATTGAAAATGTGCAATTTAAGATTCTTTAGCCTTCTTAAATTAATGTACAGTTAACATTAAGAAGAGAAAATAATCGTCTGTTTATTGGTTGATTGTAGATAAGCGAAACGACAAAATGTTGGCCCTCACTCGGAAGTTGGTCCAGAAGGGGTGCAATGGAAGTAAATAACATATTTTGTTTCCCTGGTTTTTTTTTTTTATTTGTATTACATCCAAAAGACCGAATGTGCATTCATGGTCAGCAAGGGTTCGAAAGTGGTTTAACCTTCTAAGAAAAGAAAGGAAAATAAGCGCCAGAAGTTCTCTGTCCCCTTCCAGTTATCAGTTAATTGTTCTATGTAATAGACACCCTGTGGTGCGCAATCCTTTGTCTAAACTACGATGCTTTCCGAAAGCAGTCATTCCAATAGCCTACCCATAAGAAGTTTGAAATTGGGAGTGGGGAGCCCCTGATCACTCCTAGGGGGTTCTCCCTCAAAGTTGGAGTGAAAACCAGCAAAATCGTACTGTCACTTGCATGGTGCCCAAATCTAAGTCTAACAACAGGCGTAAAATTCTAGCCCTTAGCCGCGATGAATTTCGTGGACTTTGATCTGATTGTACTGCCGGTCAGTTGGATTACACAACAACAACAAAATTGGTTTTTCATTTCACTCTATTAATTCCATGGATTACATTGTGATTCTCTACGAGGTGAACTATATTACAAATCTGAGCGGAAATGTATCACAAAATATACTCTAGTGGCGTTGTTAACGCAAAATTAAGAAAAATAAAGAAAACTGCAAAGAAATTGCCAAAAAAAAAAAAATTCATTTTTGTTTTACTGTCAACAAGTCAGACTCATTTGGTCTGAAAAGTAAGAATTTTTCTTTTTCAAAATGTATTATTGAGTTCCTCATACATCGGACTTTGATTTGCATGGCTGACACGTTACATGATACACTGCGTAGGACCGCACAAAAAGATAAAATATTTCTACAAGAAACTAGTAATACATATATAAAAAATTAAGTCAATTCCTACTCGATCAAAAACAAAAAAAATCAGTTATTTTTTATTAAATAGTTGCAATTAATATAAATATTATACATATGACAGAATCACAATATGAAGTGACAAATAGAAAGCGATTTTCCTTGCAATTTTCCATTTTCCTTTCTATATATAGTGTTGGACTATTTATTCATTAATTAAATTTAATTATTCTAATAAAATAGTATAGTAAAAATGAAATAACATTCTCAGAAATTAGGCAGTCCCAGGTGGGATTCGAACCCACGTCCTTTGGATTAGCATTCCAACGTGCTATCCATTGCGCTACAGAAACATAACGAACGATTTTCCATTTTAAATTTAGTGATGGACTAGTACTTTTGTGTCTGTTACTATTTATTAATTTTTTAATTTAATTAATTAATATTTAAAAAAATTATTAAAATTAAGTGTTATCCACTACAAGTTTAAAAATATGTATTTGAACTTGAATGGAAAAAAAGGAAGTATTTTATTAACGATTGAAAATTTGAGCAATTAAATATATATTTATATACATATAAATAAATATATAAATATAGGGAGAGAGTGAACTGATAGTAGGAATTGAAAAAGGAGTTACGTTCCACGTTATTTTTTGCCATGTAATATGGAATTAAGAAAGTATTTTTTTTGAAAAAAACTACACACATTAATCACGATTCTTTAATTTATACACACGTTTCAGTAAAAAAATAATCAAACCAGGAACGCATAGATATTACTACAGCATAGGGCAATAAATTAATAATATTTAAGTGATAATATTAAATTATTCACAGCTGTTTGTATATAACGCATTTGTTAATGCTGATTATAATTTCAATATAATGACATAATATTCACTTTTCGCACTCTAAAGACCTACCTTGTAGCAATACTGAAATCCAAAAAAGGTACTCGCCTTAAAATAACGTTTCGAGTAGCTGAACTGCTCTTTCCGGAATATATTATGGTTTTCATTTTTTTAAATGAAAGAAACGTTTTTTTGTTTGTTTATATAACTGTTTTGGTTTTTTAAAACCCTTATATAATTTCAAGTACAAAAATAAACAGATATCCATATCATATGATGATTTTAAGATTCAGTCTAAGCATTTTGATCAATATTTAAAAAATTATTTGCTAGATTTGCACAAAATTGATCTCAAAAACTGAGCATTTCGTCAATACCTGAATTTTGCTCCTATTTTACAAGAGCAATTAAGAACTCTAAACCGTTTTAGAATAAATTAATCGAAAAAGTAACCGATCGTACTTTTTGAAAACGTATAAAAGGGCAGTGTAAAATATATATAGTTGATATTTTTTTAATATTTCGATGCGCAACATCTTTTATTTATTATCATAAGGGGACGAAGAATATAATGAGTTGTGGAAATGATTGTGCAGTGTTTTTTCATAAGAAAATCCATATTATAATATAGAAACCTTACATTTCTTAAACGAATTAAAGCTGTTTTTGTGACTGGCACCTGTGATCAAATATTTTGATGAATTCCATGAGATAAATAATAGAACAAAATTGTACCCTGTGCCACTCAATATTCGCTGTATAGAGCGAGCCAATGTACTTTAATTCTGGAGAGGTTCAATTGTCCTCCCATTGATGTGGTGTGGTAGTTAGGCGAAGGATGTGCCAACACAGGTCTCATCCTCTTCACTTGACCGATGGACGAGATCCGTCACCGACAACCCTTGTGTTGCTTTTCAGAGCAAACTTAATAGGACTCTCGCTCTGAAGCAAGCATGTCAAACTCAAATGATATTACTGACCGCAAGGTAATAAGTAAAGACCGCATGTTTTTAATGTTCGAAAAAATTAATACATATATTCGAAATAAATGCATGAATTTTGTTTAATAATAGCAAAAGAAAAAAAAGAGTAAAATAAAAAAAGTTTAGCGAATTCTATCAATTTTAATTTTGTATCGGTTATTATATAATACTGTGTGCCAATAGATTGGCAGAGCCACAGAAATGCTCGTAGTGGGCGGGCTGCTCTAAAAGTGTGAAAAACATTATTTTTATCCTACAAAACAAAATAAGTTAATTAATTTGCTTGGAACCAAAGCTAAAGAAAATAGTGTTGTGGAAATTAAATAAGTCCTATTTTGGTAATTATTATGAATACAGTTCAAGATCTTTCTAAAACTGTGAAAAGATCGACTCATTCACACACTCATCACAATATCTCAGGGACTATAGACTTACAAACTTGAAATTTAGTAGGCACGTTCCTTTCATGGAGCAGTTTACGGAAAACGACTCCCCCCCCCCTATGGGAACGAAAAGTAACTGGGGCGTATTGATAAAAAAAAATTCCCGTTTTCCCTCTACAAGACCTGCTTGTTTTGCATGTTTCTTTTCTTGAATTGAAATCCGCTAAGAATGGGTCTATCGGAACTGGACTATAAAAATTTTCCGTTTTTGAACTATTAGATTTAGACATGGAATTTGGTATAAGCACGTTTATTTTGTTGAAGAGATCCACTAAAAATGGATTTTGTGAAAATCCATTTTAGGGGAAGGGTTACGTTAGCTAAGAAGATAATTTTACTTCAATGAAAGGAATTATAATTTAGAAGCCCTGTTCTTTTTAAAGAGGTGACAATTATTTTTCAATACAATCAAACGTTTAATGCTAGGATACAGACGTAGCTTATCTATCTGTGCATATAAACAGTATCTCTTCATACAACATCGCAAAATATCCGGCGAAGTGGGCGGCTCGTATTATGGAAAGGTTGATGTACCTACAGAAATTAGAGTTTGCGAGTCCTTTTTGAAATTTAGTCAGTAACCTATTGCACAATTTTTCGATGAAAGAGCACCCCTCACCCCCCGAAGAAAAAAAAGAATTTTGATTCGAAGCCTACTCGGAACGCCAATGATTTTGAGACAAGTTTTAGCAAGTCATAACGTAAGGATGCGATGTTGAAATAAATAGGCACTTCGTAATATTGGGTTGTCTGAAAATTTTATGCCAATTTGATGGAAAATCGAAACGCAGGACATTTATAAATCTTATGGTATAATTATTAAATTATGTAGGGGTTCTAAACTTCTCTAAAAACTTTCTTCATCTTTTAGTCTACAAGAAAATTCCTGTACCCTTCCAGAATATCTCAGATTTTTCAGCCATAAAACTATCTACGGGATTTCTTATCTCGACCAAGAATTTTGTAATAATCGTAACAGGGGGCCTTAGGTTTGGTGAATAGATCGGATGGAATAAAACTGTGATCTTCAAACTGTGTTCCATGGGACCCTAAGGGTTCCACGAGTCACAATAAAAATTGAAAAGAAATTTACAGTTGTGCATACAAAATGGATTCACTTTCTCTATAAATATATAGCTACAAGTATCTGAAAAGCTCATCTCAGTCATTTAAACTGTTATTTTTTTATACATAATATAACTTTTTTGTAATACTTTTTAAACTTCTATTATAATATAGTAAAATAGTATTAAAACGCTTTTTGTCATATGTTCATCCTAATGATTGTTAATATTCTATATTTTACTTTCCCAGATTCCGTAAACAAATGTTGTATTCACTAATACAATTTTTTAAAATTGTAAATGGTTTTCTGATGGAAAATACACCTTTTTCTCATTTATGGAAAAAAAACACCTACAATGAATGAGAGGGAACAACTTATTGATAAATCAACATATTTGACGTTAAAATCTAACTTGAAGCAAGAACAGCTCTAAAACTTTAGGTTGCAAATTCATGAAAAGAACACAGGATTTCTCACACATCTGGGCACATTTTAATGTCCATCAGAACAATTTGTTGATCGGGAAAATATTTCTCTCTCAAGTGAGTGGCCACACAAACAAATTAAACGCAAGATATGAAGTGAGGCGGCAAATACTTTCTGCAGAGACAGTTTTTGTAAGAAAGGCAAGAACATATCCCATTTACTCAGTAGGATGCATGGATGGGTGGCACTTGTATCACAATTTAATATTAATTGTCTATGTGTGTGTGAGTAAATTGTTTTAAAATTTTTATAACCGATACACTTTTCAAATTGACTTTATATAAATACCTACAACCTGTTGATCCCCTTTAAATAATATTTTAAAATATATTTTAAGTGTGTGGGGAATGGGGTTCCACGAAAACACCTTATAGCTCTAAGGGTTCCGTGGGTAGAAAAAGTTTGAAAACCACTGGAATAGAACATCCTAAATAAGAGAGCTCCGATTTTTCTCAATTTATCAAAGACACAAGATGTTATTCATATAGTCCTGACGATGCCCTTCCGATTCAATATTCCAAGGCGTTTTTGTTCAATATCTGTCTTTAATTTGTCTAATTGCGAACACACTTTACCGAATTTTTTTTTTCGTTGTTTGATTAGAGCTCATAATGAAAGATTTCTTTAACTATCCCACTAAATTCAAACCATAAACTTTTTCGGATGAAGATCGACTTTTAGGGAAGTTAAGGGTCGACCATTCCGCTTTCTTCAATAATTTATTTGTTCAACTTAACTATTATATACAGCAAGCAAGCTGCAAATAACAATGCGAACACTCAAACATTTAACCGTTTAATTATGGGGAATTTTCTACCAAAATGGTTATCTAACCAAGTTTTGCAAAATGCTCATGAATGTGATTTTTGAAATTTGTCACATTATTTTCGATCAATGTTTAAATCTTATCTTCGTCTGCGAAGGAAGGCCTACCTGAGGGTTTCTGATCTTTTAGGTTGTGCCCACCAGCTTTAAACTTAGCAAGCTACTTCTGCACGGCATTGTGATCAAAGCAGTGGAAGAGGAGTTCGTACTATTCCAGTCATGCCACAGGAACTACATTATGCCTACTATAATCAATATTTATATTATATACAAAATCATTATATCAACACATTCTCAATATAAGATATAAACATATCATTCGATAAACATACAGTTATGTAGATCAAATGCTGGGTATAACGAGTAAAGCATCTTGAAAGTCATAAAATATGAGTTTGAAGGCGCTTTACTCGTTATACTCAGTTACAAATAAATTCTACAACATGCACAGTTCTTTAATCTACAGAACCTTCTCCCTAAACAGCGCATATCCTTCTTTACCCTTTCATTAAACAATCGTTTCCAGTACCCTCCACCTTTTTGGAGTTTATTCCTTAAGAATCGATTTTTATATAAAGCCCCCAGTTTGGAAATTTTATATGTAAGGATTGAAATTTGTACAAGCGTCAACAAAAAACCGTTGCGCTGTGTTTTGCGCATGCGCCGAAACACTGTTGGAAGAAAGCAGGTACTGTAGTGGTAACTTAATGAGCCAGTAGCAGCCTCTGTGGACAGGAGTGATCCCTTTCTCTAGTAGCTATGTTACTGGGTTTCGGATCCATTGGTAGCGGCTTCTATACTCCGGCACCACAACATTCCGTTCAATAAACAAAACTTGAAATGAAAAAGTGATCGATTTAAAACTGTTAATTAAAACAATAAAAATGATTCTTTATTTTAAAATTTAGCCTAATATTTATTTTCTTTTGTTTGTTTTTGTTACAGCTTTCAATAAGCTGGATTTTTGTTTTATTGCCGTTTCTTAAGCAAACGGTTGTCATGAGAAAAGGGAAAATGATTATTAATGACCAATTTTATTATTTCAAATCCGAAGAAACAAATTACTATTATAAAATAATAAATATGTAATACATTTTGCATCGGATATTTTCCGTAAAAATTTCTTCCGTTTGTCAACCAGTCTCTTATTTTATCAAGTACAGAAAGAAGCAATTGAAAGAAACAAATGTTGAAACGTTTCTATTATTTCGAATGTTTATCTTACATAATGAATGTACATTATGAAGATTTGAAATCTATTTTTTTATTTTAAAATCTAAGCGTGTTTATATAAATATACAATTTAAAACTCTCATAGAATTAGTCTTAAAAGAAAATTACATTAATTTTAATGGTTCATTGTATAAGCAAACTAAACGTTGTCCTCAAGGTAGCAATAGTAAACTATTGCTAACAGGCAATAGTTTGGCTGAATTAGCAATAGTTTGGCTAAATTAGCAATAGTTTGGCTAAATTAGCAATAGTTTGGCTAAATTAGCAATAGTTTGGCTAATTTATATTTCCACTTTTACGAATAAATATATTGTTAATAATTGTTATTATATTTTTACATTTTTAGATATATTGAGGATCTAATTGGTTTGGTAAAAATATTGATTTTAACCCCAATATATCTTTACTTAAATCTAGTTAAAATTAATAATAATCCAGTTAAAATTAATTACTTGGATGCATCATTGTATATTAAGGGTTATAAATTGCATAGCAAAATTTATGTGATAAAAGAGATGCTTTTAATTTTAGCATTCTTAAAGTGCCATACTGGAATTCTAGTTTATCAATGACTGGTTAAGTGTTCACATGGCCAGTAGAGGGCGCTCTATTACCATTCGTTACAACTTTATTTATCGTAATAATGTATTAGTTAGCGATAAATATTATGTATACTTAAATGTTAATTTTATTAACCATTGTATTGAACATGGATATCTTGCTAATTTTATCTGCAATTATATATCTAATATTTCTTAGTGAAATTACAATATGTAATTTTTTGTTTAAATTAGTTATATAGTTAATTGGAAGATGGGGTCACGTATTTCATAAATTAAAATACTATATTCTATTAAATATCATTGTGTATCTTTGAAAAGTCTTTTATTTTCTATAAATTTTATATGAATATTTAAGGTTTCTAAATGTATATATATATATATACCATGACTATAATTATCTTAGGTATGTAACTATTTTTTGTATATTTTTGTAATATATATATATATATATATATATATATATATATATATATATATATATATGTATATATATATATACACATTTTTTTTCATATTATTTTATTATAGTTTAATAATTTTAATTTTATGTGGTACTACTATAATCCTTTGTGTATCGGGCGAAAAACATAATTTTTTGCTATGCTCACGAAGTAAATCTTACTATCTAGTTTTTTTGCATCGATTTTAGCACTATAATAGAAATAAATAGTAGGTTATAATTTTATCCTTATATATCAATAGTATTCTGTTTTTTATTCGGAATATTGAAATTTCTATTAGTATTCCTTCCTTTCCCTATAACCCAGAGTATAGGCAAAGAAGGGTGGCTAGCCGCAAAACTTTATTTAAACCTGCGATCTTGGTTAAAAGGCCAGGATTTTGATATTGCACAACTATGGCTAATATTTCTTACTATCTTAACTAGTTATACTTAGGTTTTATAACTATATGTACACACACATATTTAGGGATTATATATATATATAAATATATTGAATGTGAGCTTTAGCATATACGAAAGGTGATTCTAAACTACTGAAGAAACAGTATAATGTACTTCCTCTCATACTTGGTGGCAATTTCAACATTGATTTTGATAAAAATGAAGGATTGAGATGAGTACAAATTTAAAATCATTGCGAATATTTCGATTTTATTTCAAGCAGAGCACTGTGGATGACTAGGTATGGTGCAACCACTATTGCGATGTTCTCACGATTCGTTAATTATGTATGTAACGACGTTCACGTATCATACTTTAGTTGCCACAAGTCTCTTGTATGTATATATATATATATTAATCAACATAGACATGACGTTAAAACCTTCAGTAATTCCAATAATTCTAATAAAATTGAAAGACACTCTCCCACTTCATTAACATGAATTTAAAAATGTTAAATTAAAATTTTACCAAATACTAAGCACAGATTATGGTGGGAAAATCACTTTATAGGAGTTTTAATACAATATAACCATATAGTCTTAATGTTACGTACTTTTCTAAAAACACATTGCAAATTATGTTACAGAATAATAATAAAGAATTTTTTATATGAATAACGTTATTTTATCATAACTCACTATATAATCATATTATATGGAGGTACTGCTATACTTCTTTCTATCAAGCGGAAAACATGGTTTGATGCTGTACTCAAGTAGTAAGTTTATTATCTAGTTTCTTTCATCGATTTTAACATATACTAGTGATTAATAATAGGCTACAATTTTATCGTTTAAAATAAATAGATTATGTTTTTATTAGTAATTGTTAAATTTCTCTTGATATTCCTTACTTTCCCTATGACTCAGAGTATTGGCAAATAAAGGTGAGAGTTGGCTGGTCACAAAACTTAGTTTAAACCTGCAATCTTGGTTCCTAAGGCCAGGAGTTTGCTATAGTACTACTGTGGCTAATATACTTCTTACTATCTTGAGACTAGTTCTTATTATCTAGACATAGATCTTATAACTACTTCATATATATATATATATATATATATATATTATTTTACCGTATCAGTATGATAAATGTAAATAAAATAAAGAAAATGCATGCATATTTTCAGTATTATGTGAGATCCATTTATATACCCTTTTTTGTATATAATCAAAAAAAGACAACCGTTCTTAAGGATTAAACTCCAGTCGGGCGTCGGAGCCGACACGCACAGTTTTTTTATATCCATATTTGGTGACATATACGCCAATGCATAATAACTAAGCATTTTCCGAATATGCCTGAAGTACTATATTTTGGAAGGTATCATTCTAAATTATATATATATATATATATATATATATATATATATATATATATATATATATATGTCATTTGTTTTAATTCTTCTGATGTGCCCTTGTGCCACTTACCAAAAATCTTCCCAACTTTCTGGACAGCCCAATAGTATTAAAATTCCCTGTTTAAAAAATCATTTGTAAAAATAAAGCTTATTTATAATATAATTATTAATTCCCAGATTAGTTTCAGATAGTTTAAAAGTTCTAATAGTAATCATATGTGTATCATTTACTGAACTAATACTAAAAGGAATTACGAATAGAAACACCTAGCGCGTATAAATAGAGAGAATTTACTACTCTAAAATTTTTCCCACGACCTAATATAAGTAATTTTTAAAAAATAAATTTTCTTCTTTAGTTTCTTTTAAGTTAAGGTATCGTCTCTGTTCATTTATAAGAATAGCAAGTGCCTCAAAATTTTCGAAAGCTCCAAAAGATATCCCATTCCATAAAATTCACAGATGAAGGATTCATCGTTTTCATTCTTCCTGTCACGCAGGGATGGTCCTTGATCAGCAGACGACCTTTTGGAATGGCAGTACTCCTTCCCTCCCACGGATTGTAAAAAGAACGAAGGGTTGACGTGATGGAACCTTTCTAATGGCATCCATATTTCGCAGGATATTGGACATCAGGGTCCTTCCGTCGGAATAAAAGAGAGAGAAAGAGTGAAAAATGTGTGATCGAGCAAGATAAGAGGTAGAAGAGTATCTTTCTTTATTATTATGTCGGGATTGAAAAGGGAATTTGGGATGGAGGAGATAGAGGAAAGTTTTGCAATGGTTTCCGAGAGAAAAGAGAGAAACTTGGAGAGATTTTTCTACAAAGAAGTCTTTGAGCGTGCTTTAGCAAATAGCAGAAAAAATCGTTTGTCTTATTATAAAAAAGCACGATTCTACATTTATACTAAAGTATTAAATAATATTTTTAAACAAAACAAGAGCAAAATAACTGATATTGTAACCAATTGTGTGTGACTAGAATGTTTGAACTAAATAGTATAAAATGGATTAAAATCCATTGACAGAGAAAGACAAAACAGAAGGTATATATATTTTTAAAAAAATTGTTCTAAAAAATTAAACATTCCATTCAGATTTACATAATATTTAACTAATGTTGACAAATAATGAATAATGTCTATAATAAAACAAGAGATCAAAGCCTTTGTTTTAAAAATTCTTATTTTCACATTTTCCACAGTTTGTAAGCGCTCATTCAAAAAAAAAAAAGATATCTATCATTGGCGTGGCGAAGTAATTTTAGCGCGTTTTTCACATGTTGTATTTTACAATAATGCAACTAATGAACTTTTTACTAACAGAAAGTAGTGTACTGTACCACTCCTCTAAATGTACTACTATTGAGCTGAAAAGAAATAATGACACAAATCTTTATCAGCACTATAAAAAAACAAAAACGAGCGAAATTAAGGAAAATTTGTAGGAAAATTCTGGAAATATATGGGAAAATTTAAATATGATTCGGCTCATCTAGGGCACAAATGCGACCAAATGCCGAAAGCCCGAGGTCAATTGGTTGCTTATTGGCTGAGAAAAAGGTACGACAAAATATGGAACGAAGACGAAGACGAAATTTACGTCCTAATAGCGCTTTTGTTCCACTACGTGAAAAACGCGCTAAAAAAACAACCCGCAGCATAATTTATATGGCAGCCTCTTTTATCGAAAACAGTGAAAATGTACTGAACAGAAATTAATAAGAAGGAACATTGACCAAAATTCCTAACATAAAAAGGTTTTTCAATTATGCACCAAAATGTTTTAAAGGTGAAGTGAGTGTTTATTAACTATAAAGGAGCCACATTTTTTTCTTTGACACATTTAAAAACAGCCCTACTACACGAGGGCTGTCTTGAAATGTGTCAAACAAATACCCTTGCATAATGTGTTCCTATTTAAAAATTGCGCACTTATTTTTCCTGCAAAGAATTTTTAATTTTTTTTTCTTTACAGTGTTATTGATCAAAAAGTATTTCTGTGCAAGTTGAAAATGTGCTTCCACAGCAACTTTAAAATTATGAAATACATTTGAAAACACAAATATTAAAAAAAAATGGCAAAATGATGCTTGCTTTTAGAAATTAAAGATTGAAATAGTGTTATGTGTGTATATTGTATATTTATGTGTTTGTCCATGTTTTTTCCATTTGTGTATTGTATATCCATGCAAAAATTCTTAGTTTTTTATTTTCGTTTAAAAATACATCAAAACTGCAATAAGTGAATAAGAATACTTTCAGAGATCCCTTTATTCGTTTAATCTTACATTTATTTAAACTTTTGTTACTTTTATCATTAATTATTTTTTCACAGAAATATTGTTTGTAGTGGTTTGTAGTTTGTTCAATTTTAACGCTGCTGTGATATTTGAGTGAAAAAAAGGAAATTATCCGTTCATTCATATTTACTATATATCGCTCTCTTCTAACTTTAAATTAGTAGTTTTATTATTTGTTTTTTTTTCCATTTGAAGAAAAGGCTTTTTAGTTTTTTGCAAGACAAAACGGAAAGAAAGAAGTGGGACTAGAATAATGAATGTCTTTACTAAATTTAGTATGATAGAGTATTTTCGTGCTATTTAAAAAAATAAAGGGAAAAGAGTGTCTAGAAGTCCTGAAGAATTATTTTTTCAAAGCTAATTACGTTTTAGAAACTTCTATCCTGAGAATAAAAGGCAAATTCCTGAATGCATTTTGTAATATAATGCTAACTTCTGTACATTCAGAAAAACTGCTTTAAAACACACCCGCATCTTATTATCTCATTGTTTCTAATAGCCCCCTTTTATGTTGAGATAATATTTAAGGTATCCAACTGGTTTAATATCATCAATTCTTCAAAAAAAAAATCGAAATTTATTTTTAGTCTATTTTTGTAGCCTGTTTACTAAGCTTTCTAAGCATATCTTACTTTTAACTCTGTGTCAAATTGGGGGGAAAGTAGCAGCTGTTTTTGTTTGGGGCAGTAAGTCCAAATGGAAACAGGAAATTTAAATCCGAAACTGGAAGCGTGAGTTTTCGGTTGATTTTCAACCGCAAAATGCGATTTTTATTCATTTAAAATATTTTAGCGAATTATTTTTGGGTTTAATAAACTTTATTTCACTTTATAAATGTCTTGATAGATATAATTCGCTTTCAAATTGGCAACATTTAAATCATTGCAATGTTTATTTTGATTCGAACGAGTTATCTTTTTGTGAAATGCGTTTAAATTAGTTTATAAATTAGAGCTCTCTCGTTTAAATTAGAGCATTTAAATTAGAGCTTTTTACTTTTTTATTAGAGATTTTTTATACGTAGAGTTATAGGTATTTTTTATTAATTTGAAACTTTATGCCAAAAACAAGATCACAAAAAAGAAGAGATTTCGTGGAAATCGTTACAGTGAGTGAATGAATTTTAATGTCACACTGCTCAGCTACGCGAGAACATTTGGCGACGGACCTCATAATTTTGAGCCATGGTCAAGCGACGAGGACGAATCCTGAGCTGTCACCCACCTCTCCTAACTCCCACACCACACCAAAGAGAGGATGTTTGAGCTCTCGACAGATTTAACGTGCATCGTGCTCCTATACGGTGATCCTTTAGTGGTACTAGGCTGGAACTCGTGACAAGTCAGCCCCGATCCGATATCTTGACCACTAGGCTACCACGACCGTGGAAATCGTTACACTTGCAATCGTGAGTTGGAGTCTTCGAGTTCCGGTGCAAGTGCGACCAAGCTAAAAGAGAGCAGCTTCCTTTTGGGTACAGATGTTCTTAATAACAGTAATTCTGAAGAATGATGGGGAAACCGCATTATTAATTTAAAAAAATTAATGTCTGTTTTTTACATATTATGCTGTCATTCTTACTTTTCAATTGGATTAATGCTCATTGGTAACTCAAGATTTGGCTTGTGTTCCAATTTATCTTTAAAATGTTGTAAATGTTCTTTTACAAAAAGGCTTTTCTACTTCTAAAAAAAGTTGGGTAGAACAAAACATTATTAAGGTGACAGAACACCTTTAAAACTCAATTTTCGGTCAAAATATCGATTTTTCGTTTTTGATCAAATATTAAAATTCAATCTTTTATCTTTCTAAATCTGTAAAAATTTTGTTTCTAGCTTAATTAGAAGCCAAGTTACAGCTTTTTTAATATTACTTGATCATGAATTTCACTGACCGGAAATGCCTTTCCGCTAACCGGAAGTGGCCCAAATTGTTTGTTTACGTTTCTCTTTCATGGTATATGACATGAAATATGAAAATTAATATACAAATATTTTGTCAGAAATTAAAATAGAATATTTGGGAATAAATATAAATGTATTTGGAAATACATTTTTCCTTTTTATGTATAAAATCTGGCATCAAATTTGTTGTTTAGTGACTTTGTTTACATATATGTTTGATTTTCATACTGAAAGAATCGACAGCGTAGAAAGTTAAAAAATAATTCTATTCTGTTTTATTTTTGCTTGAAAATGCTAAAAAGTATTGCTAGAAAGCGTAAGAGACAATTTTTTGGAAATAAATACACAAAAATTTCCGAAAATAACAGCAATTCAACACCTGTTCCTGAATGCACTGCTAGTTCTTCAAAATTGGGAAATGAGAGTATGTCAACTGCAGAAGAAATGCCTGGTACTCTCTTTGGTAACAGAATCATTGATCTTGAGCTTATTGTGGATGCATTTTCTCAACTTTGCTGCCCAAAATGTTTTGCTGAAAAAGTAGAGCTTTTTGAGGATTCCATGTATGGATTATGCTCTCATTTTGCACTAAAATGTAAATGCTGTGACTTTTTCTTTGCATTTGCTTCATCAAAAAAAGTTGTAAATGCACCAGTCATAAATACCAGGCTAGTATATGGTATGCGGCAGATAGGCAAGGGTTTTGCTGGTGCATTTAAATTATGCTCAACATTAAATTTGCCTCGACTGAGACAAAAACTGCTTTCAAAAATCAGGAAGCAAAGCTTTTAAAAGTGGTTCAGGAAGTAGCTGAGGAATCCATGAAAAAGGCTGCTACTGAAATTGCGGATATAAAACAAAAATTTTCATCTGATTTTGTAAAATGTGGCATATCTGTGGATGGCACATGGCAACGTAGAGGCTATACGTCTATGAATGGTTGTGTTGCTGCAATATCAGTTGATACTGGTAAGGTGTTAGACGTAGAAGTTATGTCGTCCTACTGTCCTACATGTAAGAGACTTCAGACTATGCCAAGAAACTCTGAATATGAGTCGTCAAAAGCCAACCACATATGTCAGTGTAACTTCACGGGATCTTCGTCAAAAATGGAAATTGTGGGGGCTTCACGAATATTTCTTCGTTCAGAAAAAAACCGCAGACTTCAATACACGCAATATTATGGTGATGGTGACTCAAAAGCTTTCATGAGTGTGAAAGACACTTATGGAATGAACAGTGTGACAAAATTTGAGTGCATTGGCCATGTACAAAAGAGAGTGGTCTCGCGTCTAAGAAAGCTAAAAACAAAAAATAAAGGACTGTCTGGTAAAGGCAAATTAACTGATAATTTTATCGACCGACTTCAAAATTACTACGGAATTGCTGTACGCAGTAATGTCGGTAACTTATATGCCATGCAGCAAAATGTAATTGCTGCGTTATATCACTGTGCATCAAGTGATAAGAAACCGATGCATGGCCAGTGCCCAATAGGGAAAGACAGCTGGTGTTATTTTCAGTGGGGGGTGGCAAATGGAACAAAATGTTCCACAAAATATGCTGGTTTATCAAATGATGTTTTAAATAAAAATAAACCAGTATATTTAGAACTATGCGACATTAAGTAAGTGCTTACATGGACGCATGCAAAATGCAAATGAGTGTTTTAACGGAATAGTCTGGCAAAAAGTTCCGAAAGAAGTATTTGTTTCGCTCAAAACAATTAAATTTGGGTCGTATGATGCTGTTATACATTTCAATGAGGGATTAAATGGGTGCCTCAAAGTTTTTAATAAGATGAATATTGAAAATCCTGGGGTGTTTACCTTACGGGGATATAAACATTTAGATAAATGCAGAATACGTGAATCGATTCATAACGCAGACCCCAAAACAAAGAAACATAGGAAAATTTTAAGAGCCCTTAAAAAGAAAAAAAATATTGTTTTAGAAGTTAAAGATGGAGAGAATTATAAATATGGTGCAATTTAATAAGAAAGTAAGTGTTTTTCTTGTAATCAGATTAGTTTAATGTTATTTTTGTCGTTTTCTCAAAATGAGTTTTTTTACATTTTTTCTTACCGCAAAACACAATATCTCAAAAAGTTATGCTTGGATGAAATAAAAATTTTATATATATGTTTTTTAAATACTAATACAGGGAATAGACCTCTCTTAAGATTTTATGTTGAGTAGACATTTTTTTATAGAGCAATAAAGTGAAAATTACAATAGCTTTTAAAGAAAATTTCAACGTTAAGAAGCTCGAAACACAATAGCTTCTCACGTAATGGTTATATTACCAAAATAAGTGTCTATTCCCTAGATAAGGTTGTATGCTATATTATTCAATTTACAAAATGTCAATATATTTATTTTATTTTCAGTTATCATGTTTTGCGTAAAGTCTTATTTTTGCTTATTTTTTCATAAAATACCCCTTTCACAGAAAAAATGTGCACTAATAAGACTTTACTTGGGTGTTTTTCTGATTTTAAAGACCCATAAGGTCATAAAATATGCATTAACAGGCAAAATTCAGGTTAATTCAAAAAATTTTCTTCGAAGGTGTTCTGTTACCTTAATATGTGTTTTGTTCTTGGCTTGAAACTTGTGAGGAAAAGGATACACCGCAAGACAAAAAATTGTCTTAGGCTTCCATTCCATTGGAAGTTCTCTTTTCGACAGCAAGAGAAATCCATTTTAGAACGCGTATCACTTGTCGCTGAAGGAAACATGTAAAGGGCTGCGAAAGAAGTGAGGGAAGTAAAGCATGATCAAAACAGAGGGATCAGCTGTCAGTGGATGGAACGTGGCAACGTCAAGGCTATTCCTCTTCAAATGTCACATTTATTGACACCGGCAAAGTATTGGATACGGAAATTTTATCTTTACATTGCAGAATATGCAGCGTGAAGAAACCAATTATTTCGAAGGAAAATCATGTGCGCTCAAATTTTACTGGAAACATGGAGCATGTCAGTATTTTCAAAATGTTTTAGGGCTCAAAACATCTACGAAAATTGCAGTATTCTGAGTATTACGGTGATAGGGATTCGAAACCATGAAAGACATATACCGGTAAAGGCCCAGTTACAAAGTTAGAATCCATTGGACATGTGCAGAAGGGTGTTGGAGGTCGTCTGCGGAAACTGAAAAAGAACATAAAAAGTCTTCGGGGGAAAGGGAAGATTGACCGAAAAATTGATGAATAAGTTGCAGAACTATTATGCGTGGCATTTCAATTCAAAGCAATATTGGCAATTTGGAAAACATGCAAAAAGCTGTTAATGCAGCCTTTTTTCATTGCTGCTCTGTTAAAAAAAACCTCTCCAGTCTTCAGAAAAATGTTATTGCGGCCCTGTTTCATTGCTCATCAAGTGCCAAGAAACCCATGCATAGACAGTGTCCTATCGGAAAAGATAGTTGTTGTTACTGCCAGGGAGCACTGTCTTGTGGCAAAAAGCCAAAAGAAAAATTTAAAGGTTTATCGCATGAAATATTAAACACATGATTACGCCTACATTATACTAAATGCTTGCTTGACAAAACACATAATTCAAATGAGTGTTTTAATGGCATTATATGGCAGAGAGTACCGAAAGAAGTTTTCGTGTGCCTCAAAACTTTAAAATCTGATGCATTGGATGCTGTGATGCAACTCAATGATGGGTGCAAGGGTTCTCTCAGTTGACATTTAAAAAAACTTAATATAACTCCTGGCTATTTTACTTTAAAGTCATATAAACATTTTGACATTAATAGAATTAACGATGCAGAAACGACATTCAACACCAAATGTAAAGCAGTATAGAAAAATTTTAAGAGTACAAGAGGGAAAAAATCAATGTTTTAGAGAGCAAAAAGGCTATTTACAAATCAGGGGCATTCTATGTGTATATAATTGTGTTTAATATTAAAAATTGCAGTTAAAAGTTTATTTCTGATTTATCTCAAAATTAATTTTTTTAACGTATTGGCATCTGACTACGTAAATATCAGAAAAAATTGTGTGCCAAATTAGTTCATTTTATAAGTACATTTATTTTATATATTTAAAGAACCCCTACTGCTTTCATGTTTATAGAGTTGATATGTTTTTAGTAACTTAGGTCTAGTCTTATAATAATTTATTAATGATTTTTCAATGTTCTTTTACTCGAACCTTGGTAAAAGTTGTAATAATTTGATTATATCAGGAAAATAGTACCAACCCTAAGAAGCGTTATGATAATCAGCATCAAATTTACAGAAGTGATATTTTTGTTCAAATTTAAATTTTGCGCGTTATTCTAATAACCAGTTTAATCACTATTTTTACTATGTTTTTCTATCTTATATTTCCCTAGTAAAAAATATTTTATTAGAAAGTATTTCAGTTCTTCGAAAACTTTCTTCGAAGGTGTACCTTAATAAAGATAAATTCGGTTTTTAGAATTTTTATTCTGTTTCCTTCAAATCCAGCATTTAACTTTAAAACTCAGAATAAACAAAATAACACGTTACTATCTAAATATTTCGCCGACCTGATGTAGAAACAAATGTCTAATAAATAAGCCAATTTCTGGTTCGAATGTTCGGTATCCATTTAAACAGGGATGTTTTAATTGTATTAGTGTGTGCGTGAGAAGAACTGGGACTGAAAGTACATTAATACCTAATCATCGTTGTTATTATAAATAGAAACTTTAGGTTGTGAAAGAAATTATTAACGTACACAGGCAAACAGCTAATTTAAACTTTTAAATAGCAAAGCAAGTCGAAATCATAATGCATGAATAAGTAAGTAAATTAGGTGTTTTGTTTAATATTTACCGCACTGCATCTACATTATTCCAAATCCACTTAAAAGATAATTAACTCAAATCTATGTAGGACTTTTATCTCAGGAAAAATTTGATTTATTATTTTGCAGAAAATTTTTTTTAAGTTATTTAAATGCAATACGATAACGAAGAGCCGTTGGTAATCATATTTTATGTAAATGACGTAACAAGACTAGGTCCTGGTTGATGAAACGGTTCTTCAATTCCTTCCAAAGTATCACGTGACGAGCAGTAGATCCACCAGCGTCATTAACATTCACTTAATTTTTAACACCAATTTAGCTCCGCCGTCTGGTTCTGTATATCCTCATTCGCCCCAGAAAACGTGTCAGGCAGCAAATTACACTAATTAATGCCTCTACACTTTTTACGATCCTTGTCTTTTGCTCTCTCTCAAAACAATGCATTGGGGTGCATTTTAAGCGCATCTTCTTGGTGTGGACCGGACGAACGCTGTCTTCTGGCGCGATAGCGAGTTAATCCATCCTTTTTATTTGGTATATTACGGACAAATAGGAGTAAAAGGTCTTGTTGGAAGTCCTGAACAGAAAAACTGTTTCTTTTGAAACTATCGTCTTTTAAAAACAAGAGAACTTTTATTTTTCAAAATTATCGCACTGAGTTCCAATTGCTCTGTTGCAGCTTCAGTATAAATAATCAATCGCATTGAATCATTTTTTTTCGACTAGAGGAGTGGCTGGGTCACGAACTCGTGGCCGGCGTTTCACAGATTCGAGTCCTGGTGCTACTGAAGATTCACCGTGTAGAAGGCCTATTGCACGTTCAATTTGTCAGGCTTAAATTCATCGTGGTGTTATAATTTCTAGAAAGAGGGAGCCAACTCAAGTGCCTTACTCGTCCCGTGACCGAGATTGGAAATGATGAGGTCCATCGCCATAGCCCTCGCGTCGCTTTACATCGCAGCGTTTACAAACACTCCCGTGAGTGAAAGATGTAATTAAATTCATGGATAGTGAATTACTAATTGACATACAACATTAAGATGCTTTTCTTAAAGTGCTAAGAGTATGAAAGAAATGAATTGTTCCTGAAGATTCAACTCCTATTCTCATGAGGAACATTGCAGCTGTGTGCATGCGTAATTAGATATAGACATAAATCATAAACCCATTTTGCTAAATTCATATATGCACCAGTGTCTCTAAAATTAATTAAAATAAAAGGAACTTCATTACATTTTTTTTAAATTTGCGTGATGATATTTTAATCATGGAACATGTTCTTGGAGTCACATTTCTAGAAATATTCGCTAAAAGGATTTAATCATACTCGGGGGCATACATTTCAATTAAATTTCATCTTTAAATACTCAAAATCCTTCTTTTCTTACAATTTTATTTCCTGCCTATGCAAGAAGTGCTTCGGGCTGCAGCCGCGTGTCCAATCAATACGTTTCAAGACAAGCGACAGGGATTACAAATTTCTTCTTTTCAAACTATTAAGGGAGAAATTGGGAAAAGTTATCCCATTTTGTTCTGAATTAATTTGAAACACTTGTTATTTTTTTTTGTCAAAACAGATTTGAGGTATTTTATTTTATCGTAACATTAAATAAAAGTCGGTGCGAAGGAGTAAGCAGTCCTTTTTGTTTGGAATATCTAAAAGAGTGAACTGAAATGATAAATTGTCAACAAATATATTGCAACTTCGAATTGGCAAGGTTGATAGTGCTTTCTTTAAGTGGCACTTTGCGAATCAAATAACCCAATAATAAAAAAAGAGTCCACCCCCACCCACCCACACAAAAATTCCATTTTAAACTTAAAGCGCTATTGAGTGGTAATGGAGAATATTAGCAATAAATGGGGCAAACATTTTGAATACCATTAAGTTGCGCAGCGCATCGCTTTTCAATTTTCGTTTTGAAGCAATTTACTCTAACTTTCAAAAATAATTAAGTTAAATTTGAAAATTCACTCTATTACCAAAAAATTCCTTGTTTTATATTTTTTTTAATAACATGAACATAAACATTCGAAGAGAGGGATACACAAGAGACGACCACGTCATGTGAATCAGAGATTTTATGATTAAATTTTTGATGCATAAATATATATTTCATTTTGTGAGTTGACTTAGGCTACCACGGACTAATTTTCTCGAAATAAAAATTCCAATATATATACGCACATGGAATCTCTCTGATCTGCTCAACAGAGTGCTTTATTCTTTGCTGCTGAAAGCACTAAAAAGAAAATGTTTCTAAATGCGACTAGAATATGGAATTTAAAATTGTGTCCTAAGCGAATTGTTTTTATCTAAAAAAAGAATATAAAAGGAAAGTAAAAGTATTAAATTTCCTTTGCAATTCTCCCTGTTTTTCAAAAATACATTCCAGTGTTGAAAAAAATGATAAATCTTTTCATAAAACTATTGTTTTCGTATACAATATGTTCTAGCATTACTGACTTAAGACCATTTTTTCTCCTTTTAATTTACCATGAACGAAATCTTTTTTAATCCATTTCAATCTTCTTAAAACAAGATGTGCTTATTTCAATAACGTAAAAAAAAAATTTGTGTTTGTAGATAATAATAGAATAAGGCTTAGGTGTGAAATTGAAAGTAAACACTTCTTTTCACTCATCAAAAAAGAGAGGGAAAAAAATTCCTCTTCACACGCCCATCTCTAACAAATTTAACACATCATACAATCTGCTTGTGAAAAAAACCCAAGCCTTCACAATTCCGCCTTATTGACTTAGTCAAATAACACATAAAAAAGAAAAGTTTTGAATTTCATAAATAGACTCTGAGTAGTGTTTGCTGCACTGAAACCTTTTCTGGAGCAAAACATAGATTTGTTTCTGCAAACATTGCACGAAACTTGCATAAGAAAATATAATCCTAAATTTTGCTCCTGTTTTTCGAAACTGATATGTAGTCATTACATGCCGGTTTTTTCATAGAAAAAAATGTGTGTTCGTTATTTATTTAATTTTTTGTGAAATTTAGGAAAAGTTTCTTATTTACTTAACTATATACTTATAATACTTAAAGAAAAATACACAATGAGGTTAACGATTTTATTAGTTATTCCTCTTCACACTTCTAATGTACACTCATGTCCAAAATTAAGGTCACAAACACAATATATGTGAAAACTGATGAACTGTTTACAGTGTTGCCCGGATATTTGGCACAGACATATTACATTGTCAGAAAGAATCCAGCAACATGGAAAATATTTTAATTGGAAATTAAGATACAGGCATATCAAAATGCGTGAATGCAGGAATCAGAGATAAAGCATTTACCTCGGGAAGATCTGAGAGGACCTTCCTGTGACAGTGCCACTTGTTTGGAATTGATTCCATAACCAGGAGACCACTTTCGGGTCACTTGTAACCATCGATTTGAGACTGGTCAGCTTCACGCCTGGCCATAGTCATTTTCATGATTCCTTATCATGAAAATGACTATGCGAAGCCCTTCTCACTGCAAATAGTTATTGTTTTGATGCAATAATCACAAAAACGGAGTCACGATTCCCATATGCTTGAATGGTCTCAATCCAGTTGTTCGGCAAGAACTAACTCTAAGCAATGTCTTTTCCTAAACTGAATGGCGATATTGCACACTTGCCTTTCTTCAAAATATATAAAATTCATTGGAGGCATTTTAAAGTTATGACCAAAAAAACATGTTTGTGACTTTAATTTTGAGCATGAGTATAGATTTAATGCTAATTGTATTTAATAGTCTTTCAACTAATAGGCTTACAGTGAATATTCCATTAAATTGGCCTTAAATTTGAATTGAAAATCAGTATCGTATAGGAATTGACTGGAACATTTTTATTTTCCATTTATCATATGCTAAGGATATTAGATACTTCATCCTGAAATTTTAGCTGCATTTTAACAGCTACAGTTATTTTATGTGATATGGAGCAACAAAGACTATTATCCCAGCTGTATTCTAAATATATTTGTTTTGAATTTTCTTTCGTTTCTTACACGTAGACAATTGCCGAATGACCTCCGTCCCATTCTGAATGTTTTACTAATGAGTTACTACGAATGAGATAAACTGGTTATTTTTTAATTACGAAGCCACATCAGTAGCTAATTTTGATTTTCAATTTGGGCCCCACTCGGAAGCAGCACAAAGACGATCTCGCCCTTTGGACTCATGGTCGTGACGTGGAAAACGCATTAATTACCCTCCCATTTTCAGAGCTTCGTCTCCGCGTTAATGAGAGAGCCTTTTTCAAACTCCGGCAAACAGGCTTCGGCAGTTGCATTTGAAGCAGTACACCCATATTCTCGTTGAAGCATATTTAGTGTTTTATGTGTACTCTGCTTTTGTTTTTCTTTCAATGCATTTCGGCAGATACATTTCTTGCAAGACTAGACCTCAAGGGAAAGATAAGAATATATATTTATGAAATCTGGCACCAGGGGCGAAACAGCTTGAAGGATAAAAATCTGCTTCCGCGAGATTTAAAAAGCGAGCTAACAACACAAGACTGGTTTCAACCAATAGCTATGCAATCTAGTTGGGCAATCTCGGGGGAAAGAGAAGGGAGTATATACCAAAATGACTACAACTAGCCTCCATGGAGAGTTGTGGCCGCGGTAACCAAGTGGTCTAGGCATCGGATCATAGCTAGTGTGTCATGAGTTCGATCCCGATACCACTGAAGACCCGCCGTGTAGGGGAGCGATGCACGTTAAATCTGTCGAGAGCTCAAACGTCCTCCTGTTGGTGTGGTGTGGTAGTTAGAAGGGGTGCCAGCTCAGGTGTCGTCCGCGTCACTTGACCATGGTTCAAAATTACGCGGTCCGTCGCCAAAAGCCCTCGTGTAGTTGAACAGCGCGACGCTAATATTCACTCATTCACTCCATGGAGTATTTGTATCTTTATTTGAATTGTAGTTAGTCTATATTAACAGGGTCTAAAGATTGAATGTGTTGGCTTGTTAATTCTACTCTAGCCTACGAATTCTCTGCAATTTAACTATCCATTAACTCAGACAATTTTCTGTAACAAAATATTTTAGATTTTATTCTACACAATGTTTTTCTCTACCGCCCTTGAATAAGCGTCGGCAGCAAACGTATTTGCATTTGTATCGCTCCTGAGACACTGTATCAAAGGATTATTTTAGAAGAATAGAAATGTTTCTTGTTTCGAATTTTTCCAATACTTTTAAATTTGAGCGCCCAGAATGGGGCTAATTCATTACCAGTCGAAGAGTTCTAATCGCGCGCGCGCGTGAGAATGCGGTTCTTCTTTAATCCCTTTGAAATGCAATTTTCTATAGGAACAAGAGGATTAGGCATCTTCAGTGCTCTTTCATATTTAATGCCGTCTTCAATTTCCGTGGAACTCTCCCCCTCCTCCGAAGAGAACATTGTGCTTCCTCTTCCCCTCTGTTTTCGTTCTTCGAATCAATGGAAGGTAGAAATCATTATCACATGCAACTTTTTGATTTCTTTTCGCGTGGAATGAGACTTGGACTGTTGCATTTCATGGATTATTAAGCATCTTTGGAGCGATGGATTTGGGGAGTTTTGTTTGTTTTGGAATGGGCAGGTGATCAATTTTGAAAAAAAAAAACCTCGTTTTGTTTTAAGAAAATTAGATTTCTGATAGATTTACTCAGCTATTGTATTTTCATTCGAACTTTGATAAAAACTATAACAGAAATAAAACACATTCTTTTTTAAAAATTAAACAGTAATTCGATGCAACTTTAATTATTTTGAGTGTTGCTAATCGGTGAAAAAGAAAGTTCCCGACTGATGTAGCTCCACATTATTAAAAAGAGTGGTCAAAAAGTCACGTGATTGTATGAGAAAGCCATTGCCACCAAACATAACTGTACAAATCATCATGGAAAATAAAGGGAAGCTTGTAAATATTTTTTATACAATTAAAAAAAATATCTAATCAATAAAATAATGAAAATATATATTTTACGCAATTTCTAACATTTTTTCGGCTTTAAGGGAAGGGAATTATCGTATTTATTCGAATATAAGCCGCCATCGATTTTAAGCCCCCCCCAAATTCTCTACATCATCGGTTATTACACTTTAAATCGCCCCCCCCCCTCTTTTCATGATATCGCAGACCTCCGAGATTTTGAACATCCCTCCACGACTTAATATTCTCGATCAAACTACAAGCTCTCTTCATTGGGGACTTTTTAGTAATCAAGTCTATTAGGGCACATCTTTCAATTTTTTCACAAGGCCTTTCAGAGTCTGTAAAAGAGGGACATCTCAAGGTCATATGAGAGACTCCGAGGACCCCAGTTTAAGAACCTCTGCTCCGCACGTTTTTGAGAGAAAATGAGAAGTCGTGCTCATCGATATCCGATCCTTAAGAAACTTCAAAGTAAATCATTTATTTTGCCAAGATTAAAAACTTTCAAACACATTCTCGAATTCACAACCGTCTCAGTACCATGTTTCGAAAATGATTCACAACTCCCATTTTCAAAGCTGACTTCGGAATGGGCGCAGACTTCGCCCTTTCACCACACCATGCCTTCTTCCATGCCATTTAATACATTTGTTATGCAGCATTTTTTAAAAAACAATGTATTATAGAAGAATGTAAAAGAATTATATATTTTAAAGACTGTTGAACACTTATAAGCAAGAATTATATCACTTGTTTACGCCATCGACATATATTTGTTTCATCCGTGTCAAAATTTCAGTGGTTTCTGCTCAGTTTCCGGTTTTTTTTTTTTTTTTTGCTTTTTTGCAAATACAAATTGTTTCCTTTTCATGTATGTGTCATAGTGACCTCGTCTTGATGCTCTTTGATGTTTAGGTGATTAAAAAAAAGCGCGTATACAAAAAAAAGAAGAAAAAAAAGAAAATGTCCTAAATACGAGCAGCAATGATGTTTAGGATAGACTGAATACCGGAGATAATGGGATAAGTCATCGATGCAAGTAGCCAGAATGGACGGTTCCATTTTTCAATTTCCCCAATTCAACAAATATTTTGTTTGATTTTAAGCCGCTCTTGATTTTCAGTTGTTGGAACACTGGAAAAACAGCGTGGTTTAGATTCGAGTAAATACGGTAGTTTTAAAAAGATAATGTATACGTTTTGGTCATTTCAGCAATTATATATATATATACTGCAGTAGTCTGCTGTGATAAGAGCATACAAATATAACTTTTTTTTACGATTATTGAATATTTATTGGAAATTACGTAACGACACTATATTTAAATGAATTATGTTTTTTTCTTAAAATAGAATTGGTATGTGTTCTGGAGATTAGAGAAAAATCTTTTTATTTCCTCGTTTGTCAAAACCAAAATATTTGTGAAAAATTTATTTTTACATGAAACTCAATATACTAAAAATCTTTTTAAGTTTTTCTAATTTTCATTAAATTAAAAATGAATAATCTTTTATATTAATTATAACTGCATTTTTGAAAAATATTTGTTTTTCAATCATAAAAATAGTTTGGCACGCGTTTTTACTTCCTCTAACATGTATTTACTTCCTCTAAATGTATTTGAGATTGAAATCTTAAAAATATTTTTTTTTAAAGTTTCAAATCAGAATTGAGAATCTAGTGGATGTTTAATGAATTAGCAAGCTGCGAATTAAAACAAATTATAATTTGGCAATAATATTTTTTTCCAAAAAATAAAATTTTTCAAATCGTTATTTAGTCGGAAGTTTTTGAATAAATGATCTAAGCAATACAAAAAAATCGAGTGTGCTTCTTAATATACAATATAAATCACTAGTTAAAGATATTTTAGTCTTCAAAAAAAGAAAGAAAAACAAAGATTTAAATAACAAAGAATATGATTTGATTATAAAACGAATAATTTCCAGAAAATGCCCTTTATTGAAACCCTTTATTATATTCCAAAGGAATTAAATCTCTTACCATAGAAAACATTAAATAATCTTCCTTATTGTTCTTTATTTTGTCGTGAAGGTGTCATTAAAAGGAAAAGGCCAACAATACAATGCATTTGCAAGTATAATCGAGGATACAAATTATTTGGATGTTGTTACTGAACTTTCAGTATCAGTTAAGGATTAATCTCATTCTTATTCCCTGTATTTTTCCTATTTTCTTTATATCCCGTATTGTTTCATCTGAATGAATGAATTAGGGAACTTTTTCCATGAAAACCAGAGCAGTACATCCAGAAAAATGTTACACTGTAAAATAAATAATCAAATTAAGTATTATGTAGAGAAAGTTTTTAAGCTGAAAGTCATCCAAACGATTTTTAGTTTGTAAATGCTCATCTCTTCGTCCTTAAATTTGTCCGATTCTTAAGGTTAGTTTATACTCTTAAGAGACATTCACCTTCAAGTTTTGTTGCACATTTCATTTCCTGAACTGGAAAATTAATTATCTGAATGAAAATTTCCTCAGTAGATGAACATTGGTAAATTTTAAATGAATAGGGGGGGGGGGAGACACGAGTTCCTTTGCATAGAGTCCTTTTTTAGAGCGTTTTATCTCCGCTCTGCGCATTTTTTGGCAGCTGTTCTCAATAATTTTTTCCAAGGTATTTTTAAACATGTTACTATGTATGTCTTTAGAATGTACGTTCATAACAAAGAATTTATTACATAGTCCTGCTTTCATTTGTGGAGTTTCCTTCACAAAAAGAAATTTTCATATCTAACGAATATTTGAAATAGTTCAGACTCAAAACGGAGATTCATATTGAGGACGTGAACATGTTTTTGGACATTTTGAAGTACCTTTTTTTTATTTGTAGTGGTAAGAAATGCATTGAAAACAACAAAAATGATGTTCGAAAAGGTGGACTAAGAAAATGGTGCTTTAAAAATAAATCGAATGGAATGACACATTTGGATCCTATCATAAGCTCTAAAAGTAACCGAAACCTTCAACAAATAGAATGGATATAGAAAGAAGTGATTCCCGCGCCTATCAAAAATTTCTTCCCGCTTATAACCTGAATCTTAACGTTTTGAAAATCCCGAGGACAGAGAGGGGAGAAAGCAAAGGAGAACCTCACCTCATTTTACTACTCACGGGGGAGTCAATCCTTTTATTGAAAGAAAAGGCTTTCGCCCGAGTCAGCAGAAACAACCGGCGAGAGAGAAACGGATTACCTTGGATACTTTTTAACCAAACCAATAACCAGTAAAAATATTTTTTTCTTATCCCAAGTCATAGAAAATGTTCTTTTTGCAGTTTTTATACAACTCTGAAAAGACGTGTGACACGAAAACAGGGCATTATTATTGTGCTGTTATGAGTCTACTTTGTTTTAAAGGTTTTGTTTGATTTAACAGATTATACGTGTTTCCTTTTTGATAGATATGTATTCTCTCAAAGGTTTTAACATTGTAAAAAACACAAGTTACTTGAAAGTTAAGTATGAGTAGAAAATGTTAGCCTTTACAAGATGGCTAAACGACCTTCCTATCGAAAGGAATCTTAAGAACGGTCTTTTCACAAAAATGGGCTGCGTTCAAAAACGAACCGAGGAGTTCTTTCTCCTCTTACCTGAATACCATGTGATTAGTTGAAACACATGTTTGTAAATCAGTTGATCAAATTGTTTTCTTTTCAGAGAAAAGGAGTATATATTTTTTTCTTTCTCCCTGATTCTGGACTACAAATATGTCACTGCTTAGCAGGAAAACTTCACGTTACATTATAGTTATCGTCCAACAAAATTTATGGTATTAATTCAATAAATTATAGTTTAAAAAAACTAAAAAAACACGCTTTTATGTGAAACCGAACTAAAAAGTAAAAAAATAATTCTTAATTTATGTATAAAATGAGTAACGAGAAAATTGATGTCATTGTGGTAAAAGCGTGGGGTACTTTGTACTACATTTTTACTCAGTATTTAGGAATAGAACTAGTATAAGAAATTATAACAATTGATAAGAGCACCTCACACTTTTACCCCGATGACATCCATCTTTTCGTTGATCATTGTATTCTTAAATTAAGAATTATTATTTTTATATTTTAGTTCTATCAAACATAAAAGCGTGTTTTTTAGTTTTTTTAAAAACTATAATTTATTTTTCATTTATTAGTTCAATCAACAATAAAAGCATGCATTTTTAGTTTCTTAAACTATCATTTATTCATTGATAAATTAATCTTAAGTACGTCCTTTTTTAGAGTCTGGATTACCCATTGGCATCCTATCAGAGCGTCTATACCGCCTGGTTTGCAAAATGTAGGATCGACCAACTGAAGGAAATCTGAAAGAGCTATGTTTGAAATATTTCTCACTAAAAAGAGCTCAATATTCTATCTGAAATGTGCATGCGTATTAAACACAATCGAAGAGTATGTGAAAAATTATTTAATCCGGTGAGACCTCTGAATTAAGTCTCAGCTGTTTTGGTAAAATGAAGCAATGAACGATGTTTCATTCCACTGATCCGACAAGAGAATTTAGAAAAACAGATTTTATGTCTGAGTTTAGTGGTTAGAACAGTGCTTCTCAAACTTTCCACATTTGCGACCCAATTTTCAGTCATAATTTTCATCGCGCCAACCTCAAACAACAACAATGTATTGAATGCAATAATAATGTACTTCGACGCTAAGGCTACAATGTGACTTTAATATTATAAACTGCACATATTATCAATATATGTATTATATTTTATATATAGCAAGCCCAGGGAGAAGTCACAAGTAATTACTAAACTTGCTTTTAATTTAGTATTGATAAATCAATAATTAAGCACTTTTTGAGGCACTGATACATTTATAAGTGTCTTATATCAGTATGAATATGTATTTTATTTTTTATCATGTCAGAATGTATTTTGTTTTGCTTCCTTTCGGTAAATAAATAATTATTTTAAATCTTTTATTTTGGACTTTTCGATATGCTAACGCCCCTTCCCCCCACGTAGGGTTATCATGCCCCCCAGAAGGCGCAGTATGAGAAACCTGGGTTGGAACATAAATATTTTTTTTCATATGCACGAGTCTTTTATTTCCACTTTCAGAAAAACTAGACAATTATTTATATTATAGTAAGTAATTGCTAACACAAACGTTTTCTCTTTTATAGGGTTGTAACTTAATCTTTTAGTCACCAAATCTTGAAATGGTATATGGAATTAGTCGCCTAATCTGGAAACGGTATAATGAATTAGTCGCCAAATCAAGAAATCGTATTTTCTGATGTCCTGATCAGGACAATGGAACAATATTACAAAATTATTGAATTGTCATCGGTCCTTGACAAGTGTGCAAAACTTTCGAATTAATCTGACCTTTTTAAGTGGGTGAAAATCGAGTTCAAAGATTCCGTTACAAACAAGTGAAACTTATCAAAGAGTGTTAAAAAAGGATGCAGCATAGCCGAAAGTGTTTCTCAGAAGAGCAGTTCCTAAAGGTTAAAAGGATTCGATGGATTGGTTGATTATCGGGGCGTTTAGAAGCTACATGAGTGCTATCGTCGTTGGATTATGCAATTTTGGAGCATTGCAAGAGACGAGGATGACACAGTCGGTCTCGTCAGCTTAGCTAGAACCCCACTCTCCAAATTTCTACACCACGCCATCATAAAAACTTTGAGCTTCGACAAATTTTACGCGCATCAGCCTTTCTACACAACGGTTTTAAGTGGTTTCAGGGTTCAAATTCATCACCCGACGGTAGTAACGTCGTTGTAATAAAGACATTCGAGATAGAGATCCAATTTTATTGTACGTAAGAATAACCCCAATGTGAAGAACCCTTGCTGTGCCTCAGTAATAAATTATTTCATTAATTAATAATTATGGCAATATATAAATAACTAAAATATTTTTATTTACCTAAACTTTATAGTTTCATTCTTCTTACACATTTAATAATGTGAATAAATCCCATAGTAATGTGCAATATGTAGCAAACTACTTAACCTACACGTTATCTATATGTTATTCCATATTTAACAGAAAATAAACAAATAAAACAGTCGAAAATCACCTGTGACACTGACTAAAGCTTATTTTAGCAGATGTATCAGTGTACTTAATAATACTATAAAAAGATTGTAATTTTAAGATAATCATCAGAGATTCTGAAAGACAGATTGCATTATAAAGTAAAATATATGATACGGATCAATGTAAGAGTTTTTTTAATCGTTTTCAACGGAAAAGCGATAGCCGAAATCATTGCCTCAAAAGTTATTCAGCACGCCAATAGGGCGCCTGTTCAGAGTCACTAGAAAGTAATGCACATCGACGGCCCCAATTCATTGAATCTGCGGAATTACAAATTCTTTTGCGAAGAAGATGCTCCGCTATGCCCAATCAGAAGCCGGAACTGGTCAGCAGCTTAGGGGCAGGGACTGCTAGGGATTGCCAGGAGATACTCAGCATTCCAAAGCATCAATTTTATTCTGACTTGAATTTGAAATTTACGACCTTTTTCATTATATTTGCGTGAAATGTAGCTTGTGAGATTAGAAAAATAGTGCCGAAGATTTTTTGTTGTTTAAGTGAGAAATGTAAGAAAATATAGTCAAACATATGAAAAAAAGTATTGCTAGAATTATAATGTAACCCCGTTAATGTTCGATGACAAGAGAGTTGAAAAAAACTTAAGAGCTATTAGCTTTTATAGTAGGTATTTTTTTCCCCCAAACAATCTGCAAGTATTTCTAAGAATATATTCTAGAGAAATTTTTATCGTGAATGAAATATATTAAAATGGCTTGATTTAATTTTATATAAATGGCCTTTTCTCAAAAATATGATCACTATAGTTTCAGATGAACTTGAAATACAATAGATGGAATATATATATTTCTCTCACTTCCAGACAAACTCGATTTCCTTTTTACTGATGCAATTGAAACTTTCTAATATTCTATATATGTACATTATTAGTTTTTCACGGTATTGTATAGAGAGTGCCAAACGACTCCATTACCGAATATGCCGACATCGTAACAAACGCATAAACATGGCTCGAATTTTGACTCTTCATGTGGACATCATCCAAATTTACAATTTAGAGACTTTTGAATATTTTAAAAAACAATAAATAATTTTAAGTAGATTGCTAAGATATATAAGTATGAGATAATTATTGTTCCAAGAACTTTTGTTTTATACATCACACGCAATAATAAGGTATTGGGGAATAAGACTTCACTGACTAATATTTATAGCAAATGCAGAATCAAATGAGGAAACGAGATTTTAACCGGACATGATAAAGAACTTCCAATTATCTATAATACTCCACCTAAAAAGTGCAAATAGATTTGTATTAAATAAAAAATTCTCCATTTCGTTCTGAGAAACTAAAGGCTAATGTTTTTACACAAATACTGATTTATCTGGTACTTTTTGTAGCAGTAATATGTAGTGGGCAATCTTCCAAAAAGTATTGATTAACATGTCTCTTCATCTATAATATATATTTAAATGAGGGAAAGTTTTTAGAAATTGATACTAAAATAATCTATTCTGTGGAACACACTGAACCCTATTAAAAGTACAGTAGGTCATATATCTTGCTACAAAGAGTTTAAAATATTTTATCCAGCCGAGATAGATAGTCTGCAATATTTCACATGCAACATGCTCTAGATTCTCCATTTTAAATATTCCTACTTTACAAACACGAAAAATAAGATTTTTCTGAGGTTTTTTCTTTTGGTGAGACAGTCATCTAGGTACTTCAAATGGGCAAATAATTTTAAAAGAAACTGCAAGCATATTTAATCAGTGGGATTTTAAAATTATATTTAAAGAACAAGATACTTCAAAATGGTGTACATATTTGTATAAATGTTTGGCAAAATGAAATGAGACATCAGATGCATAATCAGGTTTTTCAGATTGAGTAAAAGAACGAATAATTCACACATACACTCATTTAACAAACATACATTTCACTTTTGCTTTCTTAAGGGATAGTTTATTTACATTTTCATTCAGGGGAAATTTATTTGGCAGTGACTTCGTCATTTTGAACTTAGGCCAGGTGTTGATACCTCAGTTGGCAACTCAATCCTCAAACTTCCACACACCAGTCACGTGAGGACTTTGGGATTTAACGTGCTTCAGATCTTAGGTGCACACGATTCAAACTCGACAGAAACGAGGACGCCTCCCCCATTCGCAACGACCATGGCCGCTCGCTTACTCTAACTATGGATAGCAGAAAACAAAAAGTACGATGGCTCAGTGAAGAAAATAGGGTAAGTGGGTCTTAAGAAAAACATTCTATTTTTTGTAACTGATAATCTTACAGAGACAGTGATTTGTCAAAATCGTTTCAATGAGGAATCATTTGATAGATATTATATATCATCGGTGTTTCTCACAATCTGGAATCGCGGTACATAGATATTACAATTATAAAAATTATTGAAATTGCACACTTTTATAGTTAAATTAAGAATTCATCGTATTGTACAACACACAGACTATTTTAAGAAATAAGTATTTTTTAAAACTTATCATGATAGGGTTTAGTAGTTTATCATTAATAACGGGGGGAAAAATAATTCTCAAATTATAAGTTTTACTTGATATTATGGGGGGGGGGGGAATCGACGAAATTTCCCTATACGAAATTTGTGATAGAAATAAAAGAAATTTATCTAAGAAATACCAGATTTAAAATAAACAGAATGCATTGGAATAAACATCGCATTATTATTTCTAAAGTTACATCTAAATAATTCCGCAAACAATGATATCGTTAGAACTTAATCAGGGGAACAAATTAAAATCCAAAAAATAAATCGATATCCTGTCTCCTTTAAACGAAAGATAGCTCTTAATTAATTTAATTTGCTTTTACGCGGTTAAAAATAAAGCTGGTGTTTTTTCTTTTAAAATCATTTACCGGTAAAGTACAAAGTTTAACTTTAGAAAAAAAAGAAATCCTCCTACGTCATGCTTCTTTTCTTAATTGAATTTGCCTCGAATGGAATTATTTTCACCATTTAATGATTTTCTGTAAACAGAAATGCAAAGTTCGATAGAATAACTGTCGTTTCATGTATTGAGTAAAATAACTCGAACATAAATAAAAATGTTAAATTGAAACATCCACTTAATCAAGAGATTGCATCAGAGTACATTGCTTAGCCAATAATTAAGTTTCTATCTATCAAAATCTTCATCTAAAGTGTAAAATTAAAATTATTATCCTAAAATTAAACTGTATTAGTTGATGAAAAATAATATAAATACGACATTTAAAAGTTTATATTAGATGCATATATTATATACATAGTTTTCCGATCAAAAAGATTTGATGTTTCCATTGCTGCCACAGGATTGAAAAGACAAGGAGTTTCAATCTAAGAAATGCATTGCAGTAGAGAAAATTCGTTATGTTTTGGGAACTCCATTTATACACTATCTGTTACAGAATTTAAACTCGTTTTGAAAAAAAAAAGTTATAAGAGAAGTCGGCAAGATTAAATACCAAAGTAATTTCACTTAACATACACATGAATACAGGGTTGGTTTTGGAAAACAATTTCAATCAGTGAAATTTCTCAGCAACATTTTTGCAGCAGCAAATTAGAATAAGCACAACTATATTTCTGAATGATTATTAAATTGAAACCATCAAAAACATTTTTGTATGTGTACTTGATCGTAGAAATACAACTAACCAATTTATAGAGAAAATATATTTGATTATCCAGGGATACCCCCAAACTGATTAAAAGGCCATTTTCAATAACTTTTCTCAAAATTATATTTGTCAAAATGCATATTTAGGAAGTTTATATTTTCTCTTGTAGAACAAAAACCGCAATTTTTAAGTAAGATTATTTTTCCGAGCGAGATGAAACTTCATCAAAATATTAACTAACACGTTTAAAGTCATAAAAAAGTCAGTTTTGTTAAATAATTAATCATCAGCAAAACTTTAATATAAACTAAATTTTTTACATCATTTTTATAAATTCATTATTCATTGAAATATTTGTATCCCATCAAAAAAGAAAGTGTTAAATATTGATTTGAATTCAAATAATTTTAAGAATCCCCTGTATTTTAAATTTCAAATATCTTTCTACTTTAACACAAGCAAAATTACTTTAAGTATCCTTAAGACAACTTAATGTATTTTATCACACTTTCAAAAAAGAAGATAAACTGAAATATATTTTTATTTCATTTTTTCTTTTACAAATAAATTTCCTGACAAGGAAAATATCACTCTTTAAAATTAAAGCTTAGTGCATTCTTGAAAAGAATTAAAATTTCTTTAAATGTAAATAAGGAATGAAATGTATGCAATTTAAACTTTCTAAATTTTATGCTTGCGAACACATTTAAAAAACATTTTAAGAACTAGCAGTAATTTTCTCCGAGAATATATTTTGTTCAAACATTTTAATGCATAGTTTATACTTTTTTATGTATCTAATATTAAAGGGTTTTTTATTATAATATTTCATTCCATGTTTCAATTCCAGCAATTTTTAAATTAATAAGTTTGCTTAAATTTTGTCCAAAAACCATTAAAAAAATGCTTTTTTTAGTATTTGTTTTACTTATTTGTGCTTATGTAATTCAAAAATTAATATATAGCTAGTAGACGGCACTATAAATACATGACTCGTGTATTTTCAATGCTTAAAACGCAAAGCACGCTGTCCTGTTGCCACCAACTCAATCTGATTGAAAATTTCTTTAGAATGAGGCTTATAGAACTAAGCTAACTCCTATTATGAAAAGAATATTTTCCAAATAATGTTACATGAAAGTCTATACATTACAGAACAAACTGATAGATAAACTACGCGTATCACATAAAAAATACTCTTTCCCCGTCGTCAAAGCTTTTTTAAAGGCCAAGTACTTTACCCCATTCCATATTCCAAATCATTTGACTCATGGATCGAACTATTTCCTCTGACTGATACATAATTCTCGATGGATAAAAGAATAATCCCATACTTTGAAGTACTTTCAGAAAGATTTCCGGAACCTTTCCAGAAATAGAAGAAAATAAAACAGAGATATTTCTCGGAAGAACCGAGAACTTATCCGTTTAATTAGCTCTCCACGAGGTTGCCACTTAGCAAACCAAAAACTGAGATTACTTCTCGAAAAGAAATTGTTGCCACACAAACAGAACAAAAAGATGGTTAAAGCGTCTGGAAGAAGTCTTTGTCTGTTTCATGGAACTCTTTTAACATAAAATTTAATGACAAGAAGCAAAGAGTTGTGGTATTTCGAGATTAGAATTTTGTCATATCGGCATTTTAGGGAAAAAGAGAAACAGAGAGAGCAGAGGAATGCCATGGTGCGGTAAAATGATTTGCTTGTTTTGAACTGGAAACAACTCAAAATTTCCTTTGCAAACGAGACGCAACAATGGAAAGAGACAATCTTTGAATTATTCGTTTCTATCGGTGTGTTGTGCTCAGGAAAGTATTAAAACTCATTCCCTTTTTGTATCCGGTGCATGGAATGGACTTTTTAACTCCCAATCCAAAAGTATTGAGTAGAAAGAAATTAAATTTTAGATTTTATAGATACTTAAATATATTTCCTTATTTTTAGGCTCAAATTTGTATAACATTCATTTTATTATTATTAAATATTAATTTTGAAATCCTTTGCTTAGATACTTCGACCAAAATACACAATATTTAAACAGGTTTTTTAAACATGGATTCTAACATTACTTTTTACATAACATTATTACGGGAAATCAAATGGCTTTTTATGGTTTTTATTCTTATAGAGAATCTTATTAATGCAATTTGTTTACAATAATAGTTCATCGAAAATCTGCAAAACTTCTTGATAACTGAAAACTTAATAGGTAAAAAGCATTTAAAAAAAAATGCAAAAGACGAAATAATATAAATTCATTGTTCTTCAGAATGTAGTATGTGGAAAGCAATGGCTTATATATCTGCATTATTCCTTTCGATCAGTATCCAAATATTGGTATACTTAAATCTAGTTTTTCATGCTATCGTTTTGGAATGCGTCTTTCTTTAAAAATTTATCAAGAAAAGTTTCTATTGATATTAAATAGAAAAAAATTCTTCTAGAATTTGTTTCTCGACCATTTTCATTCACATACCTTGAGTCTGTTACTGACAGATATAAATATAAAAATATTGCATCTAAAAATAGGAATATTATTAAAACTGAAAGGAAAAACAACTGAACTCGCTTGTGACATTATTTTATCATTCAAGATAAAAAATAAGTGTAATTTTAAAATTTAAACGTCTCTCTCGCTTTTATGAATAATATTTCTTCGGCCTAAAATTCACAAATCACATTTAAAAAAATCATATACATTTAATTATATTAACCAAATAACTTATGTCACATGTCCGCCATAATATTTTACATTTTCACAAGAGTATCGTCATCGAGGAAAATAAATGATACTGGTGCAAAAATATTTTGATTGCTCGATTTCTACATTTTAAATTTACTCTTTGATGAATTTCGTAAAGGAATTTCTCCTGAACTAAAACTACTGGCACATTTAACAACTCAAGGAATTTATTTTATTTGGGTTATTTTCGAAATTTACAAAAAAAGAGGCATTTTTAAAAATAAATTATACATATTTTGTTCATTCGAAACATTTCGTAATGAATGCTCACTTATAAATGATCACATAAAATACAAGCAGATTGTGTTATGGTATTTAACACAAATGTGCGACCACATAATGTGAGCGCGTAGAGGCAAATAGGAAAAAATTGCCAATATTATATTACATGAAGGGAAACGTGAGAAATATTTCCACCTCAATTCAAGACAGGTAGATTGGAAACGTATGTTGTGTCGATTCAACTCCTTTTTACGTTTAAAAACAAATTTTTCGCCCCATAAATCCTGTTAGAAATTATTCATTTTGTATTCAAGCACGCAAGAAATACATTTCAAGATTTGTAGAAATTTTAAAGAATAGCAAGTCGTATTATTTTCCTTTGTTACCGTTTTATAATTTATTAATACTTAAGTCTAACTTAACTAAGCTGAACGAATTGCCGCTCAAATTTAATTTCACGGCAAAATTTTAATCTTCTTTCATTACAATTGTACAGCATACAAATTATGGGCTTCTTCCATTAATCTTAAGCATACAAATTATGTACTTTATTAAAATCAGATACTTTTTAAAAAGTGTTTGACCACGTAATTTTTTTTACCGTTTATTTCCTAGCAATTCGCTTTATATTTTCTTAAGAATAAAACTATGCTGATTTTTTTTAAATTAAAAAGTAAACGTCGTATTTCTGCGCACTCCATTAAAGCTCTTTTTCTTCTCATTCCATCCACTTGTTGCCTAATAGAGGAAATTTTCACTTGTTGAAAATGAAATGCCAGGGTCCGAGCTCTATCGAAGATTTCCAGCTGCTAATTAGACTCCGGGCCGATAATTAGTAATTGTTCGCTGGCCACTTAAGCAGATTACGTCCGGAACGAGTCATTAGGACACGGAGGCCAATTTAGCGGCTTTCTTCATTCTTTGGATTACAGTTTTCGACCACACCCAATGACGACCTTTAACCACGACTGTAACTTTTCCCGGCCATCGATTGGGAGGTGCCAACTTGTTGGAACTGGCACTGCGGATGGGATAAATGGAACATGGGGCTGTCTGGAAAACATGTCTTTTTTTCCCCTGACAATAATTTACAGGTATAAAAATTTTATCACGTATGTTGAAATGAAAGAAAATCTTCCTTTGCTTTTCGAGAGAAAAAATTTTAACTAAATTAATATATGTTATGCTTTTTTTAAATGCAATGCTGTTAAAATAGCCATCTTTTTTGTAAAATTCATCAAATTTGAAAATTTCATAAAATTAATTTAATATAAACAAAATACAATGAGGTAAATACGTGGAACCTTTGAGGAATTAATTTAACATGAAATACATGTAATTCAAATCAAATTATTTTTATAACATTTATTTAATCTAAAATTCATTAAATTTTCGTTAATTTAATTTGAATATTGATTTAATTAAATTAAACCAACATTTAAAAACTTTCCTACGAATAATTTGAAAAGGAATGTTCATGTAATTTATTGGGAATTTTTTTTAGCGTATGGAATATCACACGTACTCGAAGTGTAAAAAAACACTAATAATATTCCAAAACAATTAACGAGATGTGTGATGCAAACATTTACCCAATATAATTCGAAATCTTTCTTATCCAAGTGCAATACTCTTCAGAGAAACTTTTAGGTTCATGCCCATTTACGAAAAATTTGTAGAAATATATTTAGAAAGATTTACTAAGCATATTTTTATGTACCTCATAATGATACTTTAAATATTCTTTGGAATTACAAAAGTTATTTTAAATTAAAATTTTTTTCCTTTGTTATAGCTGAATATGTGTGAATATTAGTTTATCGAACATATTTTCATTAAGGTACCATTTTTTATAAAAATATTTCTTGAATACACAAAATAATTTACTTCATAATATTCATTACATACATTCATAAAACAACAAACAGAATATACTAAAATAGTTTTTTGATAAAATTATTGTATAAATTACACAGAAAAAAAGTAAAAATTTAAAGTTTTGAAAATCTTGAATTTTTTTATTATTTTCTTATTTAAATTAGTTTTTTAAAAAAAATTAGACACATAATTAAAAAGAGAAAAATATTTTTGTCTCTTTCTAATCAAAACAAATTAATGGCTTACATATATTAAACACAAGAGGAATATGTTTTAAAATGTGTGAAAGGAATCGTGGTCATTTGCTTATATTTTTATCCATTATTTTTTACATATTTTGTTATTTTATCAACGAACATATAAGTGTTCGTTGCATATAAGGGCAGAAAAATATGCTCTATTTTTTAATATTAAAATTTAAAAATCAATTTTTCGAATGTGTATGATGTGCTTGTCCATGGGGTCCAACACATGAATTTTTGAAAATTTATCGATTTTCACTTTTTTATATTTTCTAAAAATTCAAATATTTCTGCTTAAAATGATATGATATGAGGAAATACGATAATTAGAAGTATTTTATTTATTTTTTAAATGAAGCTACTCCTTGATGTGCATCAAATGAGCTTTTCTAGGAGAACCTGTATTTCTCCTTGCATAAGTTTCTGATGACCGCAAATCCATATGATGTTCAAGTGAAAAAATTAAAGTGTATTGGAAATATTCAAAAGTGCATGGGTACACGTCTTTTGCTCAAATGAGTCAGTTAATAGCACCATATGGTCAGTAATTCTAAAATCTACATTTGTGGAATTAAAAACGCTAAAATTGGGATAAATAGGGCTATTGCGCAGTTCAATATGAGTCATGTAGCAAAATTATGTGATATTGAGCCAAGTTATAATTGTGAGCCATGATTCAAAAAATTAGATGCCCATAAGGTTCGTGAAGCCCAATGAAAGTATCCCCCCCCCAAAAGGCTAAATTGTTAAGAATAATGAAAAAAAGAAAATTAGAAGAGCTTTTTGTAGGAGCAGAGGGGGGAAAATGTTTTATATGCTTCTGTAAAGTACTAAAAAAAGTAAATGCTCAAAAATTACAAATCTTTACTT
This sequence comes from Trichonephila clavata, assembly GCA_019973975.1. Lineage (NCBI taxonomy): Eukaryota > Metazoa > Arthropoda > Arachnida > Araneae > Nephilidae > Trichonephila > Trichonephila clavata. Next base: position 167,783 of record BMAO01018163.1, on the reverse strand, counting down.
TGAAGAATGTTTTCTCAAAATGTAATTTTTTTTACTTTATGTATCTTTTCCTAAAAAACTATTTATTATATAATCCTCAAATTTTCAGTGTGCATACTTTTAACATGCTTACACATTTTAATGGAGGGAATTAGATATATCTGACAAACTTTTTTAGATAAGGCTCTTTTAAACTAAATTTCAGGGGAAAAAATTGGACATTTTCTAAAAATTCATAATTTCTTTAAGTTTTAACGAAAAGACAAAACCCTTCGTTGAAGTATGTTGATAGTACACATAACTTACTGTAAAAATTTTATTCATGTGAAGTAAGTAGTTTCTGAGGAAAAGGTACATAAACTTACGCAATTTAACATGAGCTCCTATAGACGTGCCGGACACCCTTTTCAGACAAACATTAATTTTGTTTTCTTTTAGCCAGTCTGAAACATTTACAAAATATTTTTAAGTTTTATAAAATTAAAGCATCTCATGTCCTTTAATTTATTGCATTTATGTATATCAGTACAAATAAATTCTTTACAGCGTAACAATTTTGCATAGAGATAAAAAGAACTGTCATTAATAAATTATATATACTAAAATATATATTTAAACTAAACCGATGAAAATATTTTTTAGAATTTCCTCTGCATTGTCCTTAAATTATTTAAACTTTTGAAGATTTTCAGCAAAGCCAGTTCCTAAAGGGGGGGGGCGATTGATAAAAATAAATAAAATGCATTGCTTACTTAAAATTTTTTATCTCTCTCACACCAATACTTTTTATTGAAAGCTACTATAATTTCTATGTTATTTTCAACAATTTAATTTTTTAATTTCATAATTGACCATGAGGACCCTGACATTTTCTTTTTCATATTTTTCTCAGCACTTTTTTATTTATAATTAGTGGCGTTCTTACATTGAATACATTAGGCAAACGGCATATAATACACGGGAACCCTCAAAACATAGAATCTCATTTTCCATAATCCTATTTTCCCTTTTTCCAACTCTCGTCTAATTAAACGAATGGCTCCGAAGGTCTTGAATGGCCAAATTATCGTTTAGATAACAATCGGTGAGCCTATAGCTGGTTATTGGTATCCATGAAACCATGTTTGGTATAAGGTGGTGAAAACTAAATGACATTTAAATGCGGGATCTTAGGCATTATTAGATATTAAGAGAATTCAGTCGTGTTTCTGCTTTGTTTGGGGCTTTTCATTAAGCCATTTGATTTATTGCACATTTGAAAATGTGAGGATACAGTTAGTGTGATTAACTTTAAAAAGTATTAAATGAGCAAATTTGTATAATTAATCAAGCCTTACGATTCCGAAATGTGCTTTATTTGTTTTTTATTTCTTTGCATAATTGTTGAATAGCACACCCAATTATTTAATACAAGCATTATTGTTAATCAGTGCTCTAATATTAATATTGCAATACTACCATTCTTCTTTCTCTCTCATTATTATTGTAAGCAAGTTTTTGAAACTAATTTTTAAGATTACTGTAGGTAATGCATCCCTCTGTAGCTTTGTTTAAAATAGCATTGTGATTTTTTTCGTGAAGAGCATGTTGTCTTTCTAAAATCTAAGTAAATGTATCTATTACATAAAAATGTGGCCTACAAATCCAATAATTTAATCCTATATATTACTATTTACTACTCAATGATTTAAGATTTTTTATCCGCATATGAAGTTCTCTGTTTCTACAGTTTTGGAATTGCATGATTAGTTCAGATGGAAGAGAAAAGTCCAATTCTTGCTTCGCCCTACAATCTCATTCAAGTATGGTATTAATTTTAAGCAACAATATGCAAGGTAGACAATTTCCTAGTCTATTCTGAAATGTTTATTTACTGTAAGAAGTGTATACTGACATTTATTTCACGTCCGATATAAGCAAAGGAATGTAGTTTTTTTGTAGAAGTTTTCTTTCAAAAGCGTGGGATAGTGCAAGAGCGAGACTAAACAATTTATTGCCATTTACGTTTCGTTTTATAGAGCAACGAATGTAAAAAAGAGACATTAATCAATTAATTTACATTTCTATTTTATTTCCTTTATTTATATGAGGTATTCAAGAAAAAATTATTCTTTTTTATTTTTCTCAAACACAAAATATTAGGAATCAGAAACCTGAATAAAAAGAACTGCTTAGTTTTACAGCTTCCCAGAGACTTCTTTTGATCAATGGATACTTAGAGAAATAAACCACAAAACATTGTTAGACATCCAAAATGTTCCTGGTTAAGGTTGAAATTTGTTGCGTAGAGTCTTCCTGAAGCATTCAGTGCCAAGTGAAATAAAAAAAGTAGAGATTCTTGCTATATAAGATAAAACAAAGTAATGCAAGAAATGAAGTAATTATGATTAGGGTTATATCCAACCAAGTCAATTATAACTAGTGTATAATTTAAAATATTGAAACAGAACAAAGGTTAGAGACAAAAAATGTGTTACAGGCATTGACAAACGCAGTGATTACGTTCTTTTAGCCACTTTAGAGCGAGTAAATTTCAAAAAATAAATACGGTTTTCAATTATTGCTTTGAAGAAGTCATATATGTTTAACAGTTATTTGGTACATTTTACATAAACATTTAGGCTGCGAAATTATAAAGAAGTCTACATTGAAATATGTGCCTTATTTGCTGTAATTATTGCAATTTTTAAAATTAGTAAGGATTTTTCATATTAATCATGAGGTAAAGTTTTGAAACAACGGAAGTCTTAACAAAATATTACAAAATTTATAAAAACATAAATTTTAGTAAGCAAATAATTATATATGAAATACATAAAGTTAGAATATCACACACTTCAAAATAAATTCGTGTTCTTTACTTTTATTTCATGTTTATCGAAGTTTTTCCTTAAAATCTATTTATATTTGCTTAATAACAAAATAAATTTGGATAAGTATTCTACTTTAGATAAACAAATCTATTTTTTCAAAATTCATTCAGCGAATAAAAGCATTTTAACTGGAATTTATCTCGATAACCATTGATTTATATTGTTACATAGATCGGGGTTCGAGGATTTTATGCAAAACCAGTCGTAAATAACAAGGCAATTCTTTAAGAGCGATGGGTATTTATTGTCGAAGATCAATCCTTGAAATGCATGATTCAGCAGCAAAATTCACAGAATAAATAACAGAAGGATTTCACACCTTCAACATCACTCAGACACAATAAGCAGTGTCTAAAATACACATATGTAAATGACTATTCACAAGCACAGCTGAACTGATCACTAATCAAAACAATGCTCACTACTCGCTGGCTGAAATCAGACTGACACTTGCGGCGAGTATCACTCTATAGCCAGGACCGAAATTTCTGGAAAAGATGCGCTCGCGCCACAGATCGTGAAATTAGTGGATTTCTCTACTAATTTCTAGAAGAATCCAGAGGGTCCCGAACTCGCCAACATGGTCGCCAAATTGGTTGCCAAAAATGATACCAACTTGGCTCTATCGCCAATATTTCGCCAAGTTCCCATTGAATCGCCATTATAACGTAAGGGACGGCGTTGCTTGTGAATATTACAATTTTAACATGAAATAAATATAGCATAGAGTAATATAAAGGCATTGCACATCCAAATACAAATTATTTACATTAATGTATACAAAATTCGTAACACTGCCCCCTTCTCAAAGACTGCACGTCCCGGGCAGTACAATCCCTGAGTAAGAGGCATCTATTTACAGACATATTCTACTCACATAGTAATCGATTATAAAGTAACAAATACTCAACAGGACGTACAAAACAAATAAATTCAAAATACATAAACACAGATACAAATATAAATTACACCACTAAAATAAAACTAAGGTAGTAGAAAAGAGAAACACAATTTACATTATTTACAAAATAGTTAGTGTCCATTGTCTGAAATTAAGGATCTTATTTTCCTTGGCCAAGGTAAGGGGCTAGCCTATTATAATGTATTACCTTCGGTTTTGTGTGTGGCGATTTCTGTATCCGAACCACAACGTCATTCAGTCTCTTTAGGACTGTGTAAGGACTCTCCCAGTTGGTCTGTAGCTTCGGAGAGAGTCCTTTGCGACGTTTCGGATTCCATAACCACACTTTGTCACCTTCGTGGAAGTCGTGTCCGGTTGCTCTTGCTTCGTATCGGGTCTTCATCTTCTCTGAAGCCATGCCGATTCTTTCCCTAGCCAAAAGATGCATTTCCTTCATCCGTGCCTGAAGTTTCTCGACATGCTCCTCAGGCGCCAAAGGAGCATCTGGTGGCCGGCTGAACAAGAGATCTGCAGGCAAACGAAGATCACGTCCGAAGAGCGTCTGGGAGTGCAACAACTGGGGAGTCCACACAGTCTCTTGCCAGTGGTCTCGTGGACGGCACTCCGGTAAGCAAGCAGGAAAAGAGGAAGTTTCCGGTCCCAGTCCTGTTGATTACTGGATACCAGGAGAGAGAGGTTGTTCAGGATGGTACGATTGAACCTCTCTACCATGCCGTCAGACTGAGGATGTAAAGCTGTTGTCCGGGTTTTGTCAATGCCAAGTATCTCACACAGTCTCTTGCAAACTGCAGAATCGAAGTTCCTTCCCTAATCGGAGTGCAGTTGTAGAGGAACTCCGTATCTTGAGATCCAGTGTTGAACTAGAACCTCTGCAACAGTCGGGGCTCTTGGTCGGATATAGGATAAGCTTCAGGCCACTTAGTGAAGTAGTCCATGACAACCATGATGTTGTTGTTACTATCTTATGATCTCGGAGGTGGGCCTAAGATGTCGAAAGCTATTCGTTCGAACGGCGCTCCCACATTATACAGCTGGAGTCGTCCTCTGGTGCGTTTTCTCGGACCTTTACGTGCAGCACAGGGATCACATGTGCGACACCGCTTCTCAACGTCACTCCACACATTGTTCCAGTAGAAGCGCTCTCTGACTTTTTGTAAGGTCTTCATGACACCAAAATGACCACCAGTTGGACTGCCATGGAGTTCGTTTAGGACTGTCGATATTCTTGTCTTCGGGAGTATTAATTGCCACCTGAATGCTTTTCCGTCTTCAGACTCCCATTTTCGATATAAAACTCCATTTCTCAGGTGCAGAGAGTCCCCCAAAGAGCCCAGTAACACTTCGTTGTAGGATGGAAAGAGGCGATGTCTTGCCAGGAAAGAGGCGATCAACTGGGCATTTCATCAGATGACTCTTTGAATTCTATTACTGGTTTAATTTCAGGATCAGCTAGTTGATCTTTTCAGACGCTCTCGTCACTCCACGGGTACAATTTCGATGTTGATGTTGTTGCAACTTGGCAGACTACTGGATCTATTACGGCAAATTTCTCTTCGACTCTCGAGCAATATTTGCAGCTCTCAAGACAGGGTCTTCTCGAAAGGGCGTCTGCATTTCCGTGTGCTGATCCTTTTTTATGGCGAATTTCTACGTCATACTCCTGTAGCCTTTGTATCCACCTGGCTACTTGGCCTTCTGGATTTTTAAAATTCAGTAGCCAGGTCAATGATGCATGATCTGTTCGAAGTAGGAACCGTCGACTGTAGAGTTAAGGATGGAAGTGCTCCACGGCTGTTACGATAGCAAGCAGTTCCTTCCTGGTCACACAGTTTGTTGTCTGGACAGACACTTGCTAAAGTAGGCGATGACACGCTCCGGACCATCTATTTCTTGGGACAACACAGCTCCGATGCTCTCTTGACTTGCATCTGTATCCAGAATAAATTGTTTTCCAGCTTCAGGATATGCCAGGATTGGAGCAGATGTTAGTGCGTCCTTGAGCTTGTTAAAGGCGTTGTTGAACTCGTTCGTCCAGATGAATTTCTGTTTTGCTTCGGTCAGCTTATGGAGTGGTCTGGCGATTGTTGAGAAATCTTTCACGAATTTCCGGTAATACGAGCACAAGCCCAAGAAACTCCGGAGCTGGTGAACATCTGTCGGGCTTTTCCAGTTTTTCACAGCCGAGATCTTATCCGGGTCTGTTCGAACACCTTCCGCCGAAATAATATGCCCAAGATAGCTGACTTCCCGCCGGAATAAGTGACACTTGGTTGGACTTAACTTGAGATTAGCTTCCTTCAGCTTTTATAGCACACGCCTGATATAGTTAAGATGTTCTTCGAAGGAACGCCCCACGATTATGATGTCATCAAGATAAACCAGGCAGGCCTCGTACGAAAGTACTCCGAAGACTGTTTCCATAAGGCGCTCGAACGTTGCAGGTGCATTACACAAGCCGAAGGGCATAACCTTAAATTGCCAGAGTCCTTGTCCCGTGGTGAAGGCAGTCTTATCTTTATCTTCAGGGTGAATTTCTACCTGCCAATATCCTCTCTTGAGATCTAGGGTAGAAAACCAGGTATTGCCGGCGAGTGTATCAAGCGTGTCATCTATTCTTGGAAGAGTGTAGCTGTCCTTCTTGGTCACGTCATTCAGCCGACGATAGTCCACATAAAATCTGGTAGAGCCATCTTTCTTCTTGACCAAGACGATGGGAGATGCCCAGGGACTTGACGACGGCTCAATGACATCATTATCTTGCATATCTTTGATGAGTGTTTGGACTTCTTCCTGTTTAGCAAAGGTAGTCTTCGGGGTGCTGATTAATAGGAGAATGCTCTCACGTATCAATTCGGTGCTGAGTTAGTCTAGCTCTTCCAAAGTCCTCAGATGTTCTTGAAAATAGGCTTCGGAATTCTGTAATCAGCTATCCTGCAGCACATCTCTGTTTCTCGTCTAAGTCCGTGTTTCGTAGTAAACCCCTGACTAGATCTTCTGAAGAAAGGTTTTGGCTATTGCCCTTTCGGTCTACACATGTGACAGGAGCACAAGCTGCTATTACCTCTCCTTCCTGGATAGTTCTGGTCTTATCACTGATGTTAGCCACTCTTACTGGGATGACTGACTTCGAGAGGTCTACTACCGATGAAGCTATCAGTACTCCTGCTTTTGAACTGTCCGGGTCAGGATAATCAATTAGGCCGAATCAGAATTTTCTATCTTCTGCTACTAAACCGGGTATTATGCATTCATTTTTTGGTGATAATGAGATGTTGGATTTTGATATAATTTTCTGGTTGGATTCAAACTGAGTTTGTAAGCCAAAAAGAGTAATGTCTTCGAATTTTGAATGCATATTGCTATTTTCAAAGTCCAGTTTGAAGTTATTGGTCTTCAGAAAATCTTTTCCCAGGATACAGGGATCTGTAATATCTGCTATATATGCCGTATGGCGATAGTCGATATTTCCAAACCTTAAAGTGATGTTAACTTTCCCATGTACGCAAATCTTATTACCAGTCACTGTTTGCAAGGAAACGCAGGGCGGCGTCCGGATAATTTTAACTTTGGAGTTTCAAGTCAAATCTTTCCTGATTATTGACACATTGGCTCCAGTATCGACAACCATACGGCACGAGATATTATTAATTTATCCTATCACATAAAGTCCATTGTCACCGCCATTCACTGTAGAAATTTGGAGAATCTTGTGATGGGGCTTTTCATTATCTGGCGACCTCCGCCCCGTGAGATGGCCATATCCTAGTTTTCCTGTTTCGAAGAAGAGACGGGCTCTATTCATTTCTTGCTCGAGAGCAGTTATTTCTCAGATGTCCCGTTCCCCCGCATCCTCAACACTAGAAGTTGCGTTTCTCTTGGTTCCGACGTTGAGTCATTAAAGTTTGCATTTCTTCTCTCAGTTTTTCAATGTCATTTATTCATGGAGATTCAGAGTGCGCATCCGCATTCACTCTAGCTCCCCGAATGGAATGGCGGTCTCTGCGACTGGCTTGAGTGGCGGCCTCCAATTTCAGGGCATATAATAGGGCAGATTTTAGATCCTGAACATCTGCCATTCTTATAGGCTTCTGAATTTTTCCATCCTTTAGTCCGTCCACGAAATGCTGCAGGAAAATTATTTCTCGCACATTTGTTGGCTGGTCGAAGAAAGCCAAGTTAGCGAGCCTTTCTATTTCGAAGGCATACTCCTGCAAATTTTCTCCGGTTTTCTGTAGTCTTGTTTTCATCTGCAGGCATGCGTAGTCTTTGGAGTATTTCTAGCCGAACTGAAGATCTAGAGCATTATAGAGGGAATGCAAATTAAGCCGCTCTGTGTCAGGAAAAGTCTGCAGTATTCCTGCCACTTCTCCTCTAAGGGATGCTGCTAGTTGACACGCCTTGACCCCTTCAGTCCATCCGTTGGCATTAGAAATAATAGAAAACTCCCAGTTGATTTTTCCATCATATGTGGACAGCTTTATTGACACTGGAGAAGCAGTCAGAGGTACTGGAGAAGCAGGCACAAACTTGCTTTCATTATTCTTGTTTTCACAAGTATGAAGTTTCTTTTCCAGATCTTCCATTCCTTGTGACATGAGGCTAAAATTTCCTTAAACTTCTTCTCTGATCGTTTCTATTTTCTCCTCCACATTCTTTTCTATTTTCTCTTCAACTACTGCGATCTTTTCTTCCATTTTGACGGCTATTCTCTCTTCCACGCTGTTTATTTTCTCTTCAACATTATCGATTTTCTTTTCTAGAGTACCTCTGAGCTCTTCTTGACCTTTTATGGTCTCTTCTTGGCTCTTCTGCACACTTTCCAGACTTTTCTGCATTTCTTGTGTGTTGGCCTTTCTTCATTCTCTCTCTAGTCTCTTCTTGACTCTTCTGCATATCTTGTTGGCCTTTCCTGGTCGCTTCTTGGCTCCTCTCAACATTTCTAATGCTGCTTTTCAAGGCATTAATGCCTTTCATCAGAGCTTTCAGTTGCTCATCCATCGCTCTTGTTATTGGCATAAAATCCCACTCCTGGCACCAAATTGTTACGTAGATCGGGGTTCGAGGATTTCATGCAAAATCAGTCGTAAATAGCAAGGCAATTCTTTAAGAGCGATGGGTATTTATTGTCGAAGATCAATCCTTGAAATACAGGATTCAGCAGCAAAATTCACAGAATAAATAACAGAAGGATTTCACACCTTCAACAGCACTCAGACACAATAAGCAGTGTCTAAAATACACGTATGTGAATGACTATTCACAAGCACAGCCGAGCTGATCGCTAATCAAAACAATGCTCACTACTCGTTGGTTGAAATCAGACTGACACTTGCGGCGAGTATCACTCTATTCATAGCGAGGACCGAAATTTCTGGAAAAGATGCGCTCGCGCCACAGATCGTGAAATTAGTGGATTTCTCTACTAATTTCTAAAAGAATCCAGAGGGGGGGGGGGGTCCCGAACTCGCCAACATGGTCGCCAAAAATGATGCCAACGGCTCTATCGCCAAAATTTGCCAAGTTCCCATTGAGAATCACCATTATAACGTAAGGGACGGCGTTGCTTGTGAATATTACAATTTTAACATGAAATAAATATAGCATAGAGTAATATAAAGGCATTGCACATCCAAATACAAATTATTTACATTATTGTATACAAAATTCGTTACAATATTTTTACCAAAATCCTAAAATAAGGTTTTAATATTTTTAGTATGATTTCTTATTAAAATTCCAGGTAGATGAATATTTACAATAAGACAAAATACTTTAAAATAAACTGAATATTTATATTTTTACTTAAAATTTTATAGTGCTTTCTGAATAACTTTTTATGTTTTATATTACCCGATTAAAAAAAAAACTAAATCATTATTATGATCAACCAAAATATTTAACACCCACATTTTTTGTTAATTTTTTGACATTTCCATGTAATATAATACACAAAGCTTGTGAAACAGTCGTCTGCTTTAATACGTAACACACTTCCTCATTAAAAGCATGATGGATGCAAATGGGTTGAGCAGAATTTAAAAAAATTTAAAGGATTTTTTTTCTAATTTTGAGTAAAATTATTTTTACGATGTAAATCAAATTAATTTGCAAAAGGGTCTGCATTCGTATTTTGTTAGAGTGGTATATATTATTAACTACTTTCAAAAAGCCTCTTGTAATCAAAGTTTAATCCTCAACATTGTATGAAGTTTTTATGTATAATATCGAGTTATGCTCTTAAATCATTAAATTTTTAAGTGGATAAAGGAGTTTTTCTTAAAAAAATTATGAAATCATATGAGTTCATCACATGACAAATTTAAATGCATTTAAAAAGAATAAATGCACTTAATTTTACATAATATTTTTATTTCAAAAAAAATTTTAAGTTGATATTTGATTTGAAATAATCTACCAGAATCGAAATAATACCTTGCTTTTATAGAATTTTTCCTCCCTGTTTGTTCGATGAGTTTTTAACCATACGTATGGTTTTGTAACTTTCACAAACAATCAAATATAAAAATGTATCAATCCCAATCGAAGAATATTTGGAATTTTTATTGAGATTAAGAATACATATATTCGGGAGGAAATTTAAAAAATTGGTAGTTTTAGAGACTGCCGATAGTAGTGAAAACTTAGAACTTTTAGTATTAAAATTTGAAATTTCATATTGTTTGCATTAAAATTATCAACATCAATCCGGTTTTCACATCTATTGACACTCCGAGCAACAACTAAATGCATGTTTGTATGGTTTTTTATTACGGGCTGTACACGATCATGACAAAATATAAATACAATTCATTTGAAATAACAATTAATATACAATCATATTATTTATGGATAGTATTTGTATTTACTTAAATTTCAATGTACTTGATTTTTAACATTATTTTAATTGTTTGCATCATTGTCATCATTAATTTCAACAATACGTAAACTTTTTGCACTTTCAATTATTTCATTTTGTTCTAAAAAAGATACAATAGGCTTATGGTAACTAAAGTAAGAAAGGAAAATGTTTGATTCAAATTTATCCAAGTATCGCGTAAAAACCGCATCGGTCATCGTTTTATATTTAGTAAAATGTGTATCTGAGTTTTCGATCAATTGACCTATTTAAATTAAGTGTTTCATTCAGAAATTCAATTAGTGGTAAATTTTTATCATCTGAAAAGTTAATATTGAAGTCTCTACTTAAAATCATGGGTACATTATCATATTTTTCGCCAAATCTTTTTTCGAGTATTTCAGAACCTTCTTTTGTATAAATCATAAAATTTTCGAATAAAAATTGCTGTATCTGTCTCACATATTTTCCAGGCGAAATATAAACGGCAACCATTAATATGTATTGCCCATTCTCGGAATCGCAACGAGCAGTGCACAATATATACACATTGAACTTTTCACTAAATCCGTTCAATTTCACTTATAAGATATACACAGCACTATACTTCAGCTGTATAGCTACAGATATATTGCTATAAGCACGTCGGTGACGCGAATGTACGAGATTTCACCCATCCAAAAAGTGTCTACGGAGAACAGCACACTGCGCGTGCGCCAGTCAGAGCATGTCGGTGACGCGAACACATAAGATTTTGCCCTACCAAAAAGTGCCCAACGCCGCTGAAGAAGTTTTCACTTCAAAAAGACTGCTTATAAAATAGATATAAATACAGTTCAATGAAGTGTTGGTCTCATAAACTTTTATTGATTACGCCGCGAAAAATCATGACATGTTAAAAACATGTTTCGAAATTTTAGTTAAAATCGACACATGGTGGCATGTAATAAATAGTAAAATATTTGTTAGCAAAAGTTAAGATTCACAATTCATGATAAAATTATCAGAACTAAACTTAACATTTTCATAAAATATTTGAAATCCTGAATTATTAGTAAAACGAGATCCGAATTAAATATAAGACGAAACCTCGAGACAAATTACGGACCGCTGTTAGTGGCAAATCAAATACGATAAGATATAGATATAAATTACGATAATTGTCTTATTCTTTGATGAGATTTTGTTATTTGACACCTCTGTCATAAAGAGGCGCAGCAAACATGATGAAAGCGTGACAAACATGATGATCTTTTTGCTACTTAAGTACTCAATTTTTTCACAATTTTGAAACTTTCTACAAATAAATTTAACACACAAACACATATATATGCACACATACAAACACATATATATATATATACCAAATTTGTTTTGAGAAATACGTAATACTTTAATTCATTTAAATTCTTTCCTACTTTTATCATTTTTCTAGGTTTTTTTCTATCTCTTTAAATTTCCCTTCGTATTTAAAAATTAAAAACAATGTATTCTTAAAATGTTTATATTTAGATTTATAAACAGCATATATACATAAAAACATACAATTTTTTAAAGAAAATAGAAAACTTTTTGTACTTTGAATTTTTTTAAATCAAATATTTGAGAATATTTAAAATAAAATTTTTTATTCCATTTTATTCGCACATTGTTTTTATTTCGCACATGATTTTCTTAGTAAAAATATTTTGCTTATGATTTTTCTTCAGTCAAATATTTTAGAAATCGTCAATACATTATCAAAAAATATTTAAACATTTAACGTATAGATTTCATTATTATATAGTAAACAATTGGGTTAAGGAATTCCACATTTCCAATAATAGGAAATAGTAAATAGCATTTTTAACACGCTTTTATAAGTTTCACTTGCATGTAACGGAATCTTGGAACTCGATTTTCACCCACTTAAAAAGCTCAGATTCATTCGAAATTTTGCACACTTGTCAAGGACCGATGACAATACAATAATTTCATAATTTTGTTCCATTGTCCTCATCAGGATCGTCAGGAATAAGGATTATCAGATTTGGCGACAGTTCCACATACCACTTCCAGATTTGGCGACTTATTGCATATATCATTTTTAAATTTGGCGACTAGCTCTATATACCATTTTCAGATATATATGGCGACTAATTTCATACATCATTTCCAGAATTGGCGACTAATTTCAGATTTAGCGACTAAAAGAATAAGGTGTAACCCAGAAGCGAGTGTTTTGAATTTAAAGCTAATTATATGCAGGAATAAATAAATTAAAAATAAAAAAAACTTTTTTAAGAACAAGCTTTTATTTAAACGCTCTAAAAAGAATAAAATAACTTTTTCTTTCAAAACTTATTTTACTGTCAACTTATAACATCATTACACAATTTATATGATATTAAAGCTTGTCGCGAGATTTAAGTACTCGTATTTACTTAGTTTGAATTTTTTTAAATTAAAATCATTGAGGTCAAGTTATTTATTTCACTTGTTTATCTACACAGGTAAATCTCGCGACAAGCTTTTATGTCATATAAATTGTATAATGACGTTATAAGTTGACAGTAAAATAAGTTTTGAAGGAAAAGGTTATTTTATTCTTTTTAGAGCGCTTAAATTGGAAATGCACTTCGCTATTTGGAGTTATTTTACGAAGAAAAGAGTAATATGTGCTTGGGTCCAGGAAAAAGTTCTTAAAATAGAGAAATTCCCAAAATAGAGGTTCGTTACATGGAGGCTTGTTACAAAGCTTGTTCTTAAAAAAGTTTTTTTATTTTTAATTTATTTTTTACTTTTTAGTTATCGCTGGACAGGTTTCTCAGCCTGTTCAACTCATTCAACGCTGGTTCACCATCCCTGATTTAGCTGAATCAATTCTCGCAAAAAGGGTATTAGACGAAAAACACAATTTTTTTTTAATTCGTAATTTTGTCAATCTTCGTGCATATTTTGGGTAATATTGTTCTACACACGAAAAAAAGGTTTCGTGAAATTATCTTAATAAATGACGAAGTTATTAAATGTTTAATTAAAATGTTGATTATTTTTTGAAAAACCTTAAAGAATATATTATTTATTTGAAATATTTTGAAGGTAAGGGATATATTTCTCTAACATATTAGAAGAAAAATCTAGTTAGTTATTAAAAAACTTCAAAAGGCATTTAAATATTTGTATTAATCAATAAAATGCTTAAAATTCAAAACGCATGTTGTAATCAAAAAGAAAGTTTTCTCAACTAATGATAATATTTTGCTGGACATTGGATATCTTCTACGTAAGAATCTATTCTTTTAATTGCTCAGGTCATCTTTAGAAACTTGATTTTGAAAAAATAATTAATCATCGTATTATTTTTATACAGTCAAACCTCCATGTAACGAATCTCTATTTTGGGAATTTCTCTATTTTAAGAACTTTTTCCTGGACCCAAGCACATATTACTCTTTTCTTCGTAAAATAACTCCAAATAGCGAAGTGCATTTCCTATTTAACAAAATTTTTCTTCTCAGATTCGATTTTTTTTTCTCTCCTTATTTTTAAAATCTCCTTATTTGCAAATTATTCTCTTTTGGCACATTTTATGGATATCAATAACCATGAACTGGTTTTACAATGTACCTAACTCATCGAGAGAAACAAAATTGCCGTAATTTTTCAAACAAAAAAAACTCAAATAAAATTAACAGATACTATTTGCAATTAAATTTAAGGACACATGTCGTAGTGTGTGTTTAGATTACTGGTGATAAAATGAGGTATATTTAAATTATTTGTAGGCTTAAAATTAGAAAATTTCTTTAAAAAATTCATTTATTTTAATATAAAATTATTTTTTTAATTGAAAATACATTGCATTACTGGATAATATTTTTCTCTTATTGTTTTCCTAGCGGATTCCTTTTTGATGGGTAAGATATATATATATACATAAAACATCCTTCCGATTCTGTAATTACTTTTTGTCTGAGTTTCATAGATTAAAGTTAGTTAAATTTTTTTAAAGAATTTCTACAATACTCCATCTCATTTTAACTTGGCAGCGTTGAGAAAGGTTTACAATGTACCAATCTACTTGAAAAATAGCTCTTTTTTTTGTTTTGAATTTAAATCTAAGAAAATAGATAGAAATTTGTAAAAATATTGCATACGTTGTAGAACTTAGATTGTTTCTACGTTGTAGAAATGTAATTATTTTTTAGACAAAGCTAATTAATACAGTCAATAGCACAACGTCTTGAAATTCCAGTTTGGCTGAAAACCGATTTTCGACGCCAACTTTTGTCGTTGTTGTAAAAATAACATTATTACAACAATGCAGATATATCAAAGTTGGCACCCAAAACTAGTTTAATGTTTTTAATTAATATCTTTTTAATTAATTGCAACATCGGAATATAAATGGTCAAAACATGCATTGTCATCCAAACTAAACGTGTGTACAACATTTCAGCTCAATAGGGTGAAGATATCAGCTTCAAAATTGAGTTGCAAGATTCCACCCGAACAAATTACATACATACATACACTGTAAGTTAAATAAAAGCTTGTAAAAACACTTGCGGTTAATAGAAATAAAACAAACAAAAAAGTGTTCTGTATCTGAGAAAGTGGAGGGTGGGCGGGTGTTAGCAATTTTTTATCATAATATAAACATTTTTCTGAAAATGAAAATAAAAAAAAGGCTCCTGCATATGAAAAAAAAATAATTTACGTTATAAATATTTTTTATTTCTATAAAGCAATACATTTAGAGTGATGATACGAATTAACATGAAAGGAACACGTTTAAAAGGCAAAAAAAGGATTGACACTTAATATTACCATATTTTTATTAACTCGCTTTCTTTAATGTCTGCCCGGGTGGAATTTTATAATTGATTTTAAAATGTGTGACTTTCCGAGGAGCTAGAGACTGGAAATTTGGACCATAGCTCAAAAGCGGATGACAATACATGAAAATGTGAAAAAAGAAAACGAAAAGGAGGAATTTTATAATTTTTAGTCCGTTATAAAAACATGGTACATTAAATTTTTTTTAAATTCGAATTTTTCCTTCTTAACACACTTTTATTTGTTTGACCTGTTAAAAAGAGACGGAATCTAATATAACGTTACGGGACTCATCCGAGGCCTCGTAAACGGAGAGAATAAATACACTTCAGACTCGTTAATTAATATCCATTGAAGAGCAAGACTAATTCCACAGCCACGTAATTCTAGCTTCAAATATCAAATGGTGGCTGCGGTAGCCAAGTGGTCTAGGCATCGGATTATGGCTAGCGTATCATGAGTTCGATCCCAGTACCACTAAAGACCCGCCGTGTAGGGAAGTGATGCACGTTAAATCTGCAGAGAGCTCAAACGTCCTCCCGTTGGTGTGGTGGGGTAGTTAGGAGAAGGGGATGCCAGCTCAGGTGTCGTCCGCGTCACTTGACCATGGTTCAAAATTACGCGGACTGTCGCCAAAAGCCCTCGTGTTGCTAAGACCAGTACGACATTAATATTCACTCACACTCACTCATTCAAATATCAAACTCAAGGATAAATTCTACAATGAATAAATGATAGTTTAAAAAAACACGCTTTTATTGTAGTTCGAACTAAAAAATGAAAAATAAATTATAGTATGAAGAAACTAAAAAACACTCTTTTATACTGAATCGAACTAAAAAGTAAAAAAATAATTCTTAATAAAGAATAAAATGATTAACGAGAAAATGAATGTCATTGAGGTAAAAGCGTGAGGTGTTCTATAAATGTATCAATTGTTATAATTTCTAACTTCTATTCCGAAATGCTGAATTAGAGTAAAATTGTAGTACAAAGCACCCCACGCTTTTATCACAATGACATTCATTTTCTCGTTAATCATTTTATTCTTTATTAAGAATTATATTTTTACTTTTTAGTTCGATTCAGTATAAAAGCGTGTTTTTTAGTTGTTTTTTTTTCAAACTATAATTTATTAAAGTAAAGTATTGTTTTGAGAAGATGGTATTTGATTAAAACGGAGAATCTTTAAAAATTCTTAGTTAACTTAAAAGTTCTTAGTTTCCTTGACTCTTTTAATTGTGTTAGATGTATCACTAAGAGTGATTTAGAATTTTTTTTGTTTTAATGCTAGTAGACTATATACATTCTACTTTTTTTCATAAGATTCGCTTCCTTGTAATTGACTATTTTATTTTTTCCTTTTGCTATTTTAGAATAGAAGACAAACAATGCTTGCTAACCATAGGAAAAATATATTGCTATTTAATGTTAATACCGAAAGTAACTTGAGTTGTAACAGTAAAAGGTATTTTGCTACTGTACTACATAACATAATATTTTTAATTTAAGGTTCTATCACAATAAAAACTTGTTAAAAAAGTCCATGCGAGAATAAATCGCATTCATTTCTGTACTATTACAGTCTCTTAAAGTTTTGTAATGTTGTTGGTACGCTTCATTTATGTACGTTTTTTTACTAGGAGTCACCTACAATTTCCTTAAGCCTTCGCAATCTAATTTTAAAGTAATTATACTGCTACGTGCACCTCTTCGGGTCTGTAATTTATTTATGACCACAGGGTAAAGGGAACAGTGCCGCGGCAGTCAGTTCTTTGAGAAAGTCATTATCTCGTACCCGACAGTGTGCGTTAGATCTTACGACTTTTACGAGTCTCATGGTACCCTCCCCCTTTTTCTTTTACAGCAGAGAGCAACAAGAAAGGCAGAATTTTAAAGGAAAAAAATTACATTCCCAGAAATGTTCTGTAATTTCTTCGAAATGTTTGTTGCACGTGATGTTTGTCAAAATGAAAAAAAAAAAACCATTTCGAACGATGTGTAACTTAATAATTGAACAGAAAATCTGCATTCTGATTTTCTCCACCTTCCTTTATCCAATTGATGACTGGAAAAAGTCTCATTTCCGGTCTAAATTTATTTCTGTAGGTAGCTTGATTCTGTTAGGGAATCAATCTTTTCTTCATAAAGAAATTATGAATGTAATTTCAGTTGTTTATAGTTTAATCTACTTTAAGCTCAAAAATAATGTAAGTACTTTATTTCATTTCTATTTATGTAACAGGAAAGAACAGAAATTTAATGAAAACTCTACAAAATGTAATTAAAATTTAATATTTAACTATTCCAAAAAATTGTATTATAACTTATCGAAATACAATTTTATATAAGAATGTTTTGAAAGCATTTCTTTTTAACGAGCTTTATCAGAATAAACATTTGTATATGATTTTATCCATTAATACATTTTTCAAAAATAATTCAGATGCGTTTTTTACAATTTTAAACTAAATGTAAACGTGTGGAAGAAATAAAATTATTTCAATTATTTATTTTTTAAGAGATCATTCTGTTTTTCTTCATATTCCTTCAGAAGCATTTTTTTTCTAAATGGGAATGTCTATGCAGTTCAAAGACAAAAATAAGCATGAAAAATCCATTGAAGAGTTAACCATTATTGTAGACGAGGCAAATTAATAATTTAAATAAATTCCATCGCGATAATCATTTTTTAAGTAAGAACATATTTAAATTAATAATATTGAAGTATAATAATATCTTTCTATCATGTTATTGCTTTACTTTTTCAATTTTTTGCATTACTATATTAAAGTTATTAATTATTCAAACTCTGTTTTTCCATTTTGGAATCAAGATTCATATATGTACTGTAAAAGTAACATTTTCCTTTCGAATGAGGCTATTTTAAATTATTTTTATTAAAAAAACTAATTTAAATATATATGTATATATATTCATAAGGCTTTAAAGTTAAAAAAATGCATCCAAATAAGATTGCTACATTATTTGTTTCTGACAAAATGGTAATTTATACAAAAATACATATGAATCAAGATTTTCCACAAAACGGGATGCTTCAAAAGATAATAAATGTATTGACATTTTGTAAATCGATTAATGCAGATAATTATTTTTTGTAGGAAACATTTGATAATACTTTTTGTATATAAAATATTAGGATAGTCTTAATTTCTCAAAAATAATCGCAATTACATTTTAAAGCAATTAAAGCATCCATGAATAAGTACTAAATTTCCAGGAAGTTTACCTCTTCACTTGGTCACAAAGAATTAATTTTTAATATGACTTGATTAATATATAAAGCTTTTACTTCTCATTCATTTTATATACACTGATATGAATTTAAAATAAATCATTCAAATGTATCAATAATGATACTTAAAATTGAATTAGGTTGGCTAAGTTTTAAAAAAAAGTGTCATCGACAGTTTAAAAGTAAGTAAATACAAGTAGTGTATACAATGATGAATTTCGTGGGCCTAGATCTGACTACGTCAGACAGGTGGAATTAGTAACAACAACAGCGTATGCAAACTTAGTGTACAAGCTTCTTTTTTTTTTACTTCCCTGTTTTCAAAAACATCAAAATTGCTTTATCTGATGTTTTTGTACCTTTTCACAGTTTCGGAATAGTTTCTAGATTGTTCTGTAGTACATAGAATAAAGGACTGGAAAATGAGATGAGTTTTAATACTTAATAATTAATAATTATTACACATTATAAAAAAACTAATTTCTTCCAAATTTTGGAAAAACAATAGAGTAAATTATTATTATATAGTTTGACCCTAAAAAAAGAATATTTTAGAACATCGAATCGTTTTCAATTTTTCAAATTCCCAACAATATCGGAAATTCTACAGAAAAGGTTATTCAAACTTATGGTAGACATATTTAATGTTTTAATCATGAAACAAATTTAGTAACTGTTATATTACAATTTGGATATTTGTTAATAAGAGAAATATTAAGTCTGGTAATTTAACTAGTAAAAAAATTCGAGCAAAAAATCATGTAAGAATTTTTAGTTTGTAAGATCTAATATACAAATAATACGACGGTTTCAACAGACACGAGTGAACTTAAGATACAGCACACTAAACTAAAAAACGTATTCAGAAGAACTAGTCTTTCCGAAGAATTAATAACAAATATGCTCCTATGCAATTTGTGACATTTGAACATAAAACATTCTACGTACAAAATCAGAAACTCAACGTTAATTTGGAAATGAATTCGCAGCTGAAAGTAAAATTATAATAAAGTTTAAACTTTAAAAAAAAAGTTAAGTTAAATTAAATTTAACTTAAATTTTTAAAAAAATTTAATATTTATATGATTTATCAAAATCATTCAATAATCACATTCATATGTCTGCTCGATACTAATATTTCCCCACAACTAAATGCCAGATCTATTCATAGCTTTTTGAAACATATCATTGGAGCTCCAATTACTAACAGTTGAAATATATATTCTTCGTTTTTATTATTATCCTCCACCCTGTTCTTATTACCCGAATAATACTTTGATTTAATTTCTACCATTGGATGAATAATCCATTACGATATTTAGCCTTTCAGTTAATCCGTCGGTTTATTAAATATAAATGAATCCATTGAACAGAGTGGGATTATCAATACCCTTTTCTGCTCTGAACGCATTATCCATTCGATAGCAAAGCAATGGTTGATTTCAAAGTACCTTTGACCTTCATTATCAGCTTTTTGAGCAGCTAACACATTATTATTTGAAGTGATGCTAGGAGAAAAAGTACAGCTTTTAAACCCTGAACAGAAAATCACTTGCTTATCATGACACAAAATTATCGAAATTCTAAATATACTTGTAGAGCATAAAAATAAATCTGTGGCAATATATAAAAATTTTATTATGCTAAAAAAATTAAGAAACTCTTACATTCAGATTAGAATACCAAAAAAAAATTATTTAATCATTCAAATAAGAATACATAAACATTTCTATTTGTATGTTGATCCTTCAAAAAGCAACGAAATAAACTTGGTTTTCAAAATTTTGGAATTTAAATATATAAACGCGTACTCTTGCTTCTTACACATTCCGAGAGATGAAATTTGTTTTGTTGAAGAAAGTGTAAACTTATTTTAAATTCATCTGATTTTTTTTTTAAATCTAATAAATGTGTTAGCTATATTAAATAGAAAAATTAAAACTTTAAATGTAGAGTTGAAGATATTTCTAGTTTTTGTTCTAGTGAACAAATACAAAAAAATATTTCGTTATTAACAAATTGAACATGCTTAGAGCTTTAACAGTTTGAAGTTCAGAATACTCCAAAAAAAACTGTTTGCTATTGCGATTTACTAACAACGAAAAAAAGTGTTGCGATAAGTAATTAACCATTTTATTTATACAATGAATGAAGACACTGTATTTCTCGTAAATATAACACATTCTATGTGCATTACTATTTTGACGAAAATGCAACGTCATATGCTTTAAGAGGGGTCGGTAACCTATGGCACGCGTGCAAAATGTGGCGCATGGTACAATTCTTAGATTCTACAATTTTGTCAACATTTGAGTGGATAGAAGTTTATAAATTTGAAAAACATTTTCAGAATTCTGAACATTTACGGAATTACGAAAAAACCTGAAAGTCATTGATTTACAGCTGTTTTATAAATTATTGAATGTCATTGCTGGAGAATTGCTTGAAGATCGCATGTACTCTGATTTCCTCTTATAGTTATACATATCTAAGTAAAAAATCTATCCTCATATGAAAAATATTTCGATTCCGAAAAGAAATTGTTTAACAACTGAATGCTCAAAATCCTGTCCAATGGAAAGTGACAAATTATATCCCAGATTTTGCGATATGAAATTAGAGTGGTTATTTAACTAAAATGAGGGAAATACTTATATCTTATGTTGTACATTTCTTATTTTAATAAATATGTTTAAATATACATAATATATGTAAAATTTTAATTTTTGTTGAAGAAATAATTATATTTATTGTTGTTCATTTGTTCCGTTGTTACCGTGAGGATCGAATTGTTTCTAAAATGTTCTACTGTATGGCATTCTGAATCATATTCGTAGATTGGTTTGGCACGCCACAGCTAAAATGTGGTCAGCCTTTGCTGTAACATTTGAGCTATTTGTGATGACTTTTGTCTTTGCAAAGTTTATTACTGTTTTGAATTTAATTAATTGGAATGTCCTTTGTTTGGAAATTAACAGTTTCTCTCCTAATCGATATTTGTAAGATTTGAATCTAAAGCAAAATTTTTAAAAGCAGTGACTTCCTATCATTTTTTTCCTTCTGTAAAGTTCATTTTTATGAATTTTAAAGCAATCACGATTTTATTAAAACTGAATATGCAGTTTATAACGGTTTCATTTTTTATTTTGAACTGATCAGCCATTTTCTAAATTTACTGTTAAGGAATTCTTGCGAATCAAACCATATGCTTAAAACTAAAAACATCTTTGAATCATATTACACATTTTTTTGTTTTGTTTAAAAGAATGTATTCTCTACTAGAGTTTTCGATTTGTTCTCACTTTCAAAATTTTAACTACATCAAGTGGGAGAGAATTTTTTAAATAATCGTAGTTGTTGCTTATTCAGTTATGTGTTAAAGTATATGAAGCTTAAATTGTCATATATGAAAATATTGGTTTTAGAATACATTAATTAAGAGAATAAAAAAAAAAACTTAAACTGTACATTTTAATCAATATGGTTTATATGCATCGAAATATAAATATTTTGAGGAGATTTTTTTTAATAATGCACTTTATTAAATGCTTTTAAAAATCAATTTTTAAAAAACATGCGAACACACACAAAGTTGATGTATGTATTTATAAGCATGATATATGAAGTTGCTATTTTAAGCTCATTTTCTCAGTTTCTGTTTTTTCTCTTTTTGGAAAAAGACAACGTTTCTTCCTGAATGTCCATTTTATAAGATATTTTGAAAATGGTTTTCGCAAATAATTTTTCTTTTACACATTAATATTTTATTTTTGAATATATTTCTAAAATATACACATATGTATCCTTTGTAATCTTAATTTAAATGAAATACTGTATTATTTATTTCATTCCACGTACTTTTTTAGGTATACACTTCAGTAGGTACTTAACTTGGATGAACAAACATTTTATAAAATGAAAGATTTAAAGAAAGAAAAGTATTTCTCACTGATTTTTAGAGTAACATATACGCTAATGAAAATTGACAAAGTTCTGTACAAGAGTGTCACACATCTAAATAGTTCAAAAAACGTTCGTTGACTGTTATTGAATTTGTTTAGGACTTAGAGGCTATTAGGTAACTAATTGCTAAAGTTTTTCTTAACACAAGTATTAAAAACAAAATTTTAGGGATGCAAGCATAAGGAATAACACAAAAGTAATTTTTCATTTATATTAAACATTTTTATGTTTTGTGATTAAAGTACCGAAAAAAATTATAAGTTAAAGAAAAAAATATGGTATCAGAAATAAAAAGATTGCAAACACTCAAGCAACTTTTTTATTCATGTGCAGTAGTTTTAATTAAAATGTTTCTATATACAAAATAAAAGTTTTTCTTGGTGTGAGATTTCTGACTATACCTTGTTATTATTTTATTTCTCCAAACTGTACACTTATTCTGTTTGAACCTGATTGTAAAATACTTATTTCCTAAGATTTTTTTAATTTAAAATGCGCATTGAAACAAACAATAAATTTAGAAATACAAATTTTCTTCCAACAAAATTCCTTACAGCTATAGCAGAAAATAGAACAATTTTTAATGAAATACTTATTTTGTAATGAAAGAATGAAAGTTTTATGCATTACAGCTCGAGATTTTAAAATCTAAAATAATAATTTAAATTTAAAATCTGTAATGAATATATCTCTTATTTTTAAAAAAATCACTTTAATTAATGATTTATTAGTATATTTAAACATAACATGGCATATGTTTTTGTTAGAACTAAACAACAATGAAGTTTCATTAGTCCTATTTATAAATCTATCAGTAGAATAATTTTCAATTATAATTTTCTTACGGTACTTTTTATTTATCTACATGATTATTTACAATTACACAGGTATTTAAAAATTTATTCTTACCAAATTAGGCAATAATATGGAAAACATCCAGCAACTGCTGAGTTTCATCATTTACATTAAAAGAGTTTCGAAAAGAAAGATAATCCCATGCTTCAACTTTACACACTACAGTAAAAATTTGGTTTTAAAACATCCTAGCTTTGAAATAAAAATTGAATAGAAAAATAGTTCGGAAATATAAAAAGAAACCTATTGAGAAAATTATTGTAATTAGAAATTGAGGAATCATTGAAAGAGTGTTTAGTTATCTGACATGAAACATTGGGTTACTGAAAAGTAATTCTGTTTTATCATTTAGTAATGAATTAGAGAGATGTATAGAACCATTTTAGTAATTATGTTGCTGATTACAGACAACTTCACAAAGTATTATTTTACTTACCCCCAGAATTTTGTAATTTATTTGCTGCGTACCATAATTCCTTACAGAGTAACTAACTCTTTCATTATTCGACTGGTGATAAATTAATTTTAAAAAGCTTTGCAAAGGAAAATGTTATGAATTCATGGAAACAATTTTCGAAAATTAATCATAAATTTTTTATTTCCGCAGGTTTAAAATGTAATTCAAACTATAAGACACACACAATCATACTCTATTAATATTTAAACGTGCTGCAATTTTTCATCTTTCGACATTTCATTTTCTTAAAAGTTAAAAATTTTCAGAAGTTTATTGAACTCTCGGCATAAATTTCCTTTAAATGTAAAATAGATTTATTTCGATCCTTTGTACATTATCAAAATTTGGAACAGGAAAAAAAAAATGCTGTGTTTTTTTAAGAAGGAAATTTTAAATGATGATTGTAATTATTTTAACACTAAATAGTGTTATGTTATTTAAAGATTAAGTATTTTTTAAATGTATTACAATAAAAATATATGTATAAATCTTTATTAGTAGTATTACTTATAATTTATTTCAATATTTTATAAAATGTAGTTTCAATGATATTAAACTTCTAGCATGAAGTAGTATTTGTATCATAGTATTTGGCTAACAGTTTCTTTTTTTTAAATATATAAACATACAATTTGGTAATTTGGTTTAAATTTATGAGGCAAGTGTGTTTTAAATTTAAGGGCACATAGTGCGATTCAATTGACCAAAATCGTCAAATAATTTTTTTTTTGCCTAAATTAATCTTTGAATAATTTTCTATATTTTCATAAAATGTCAAAGCTATTAGTTAAAGAAATTCAGAATCGTATTAATTTTTATGTTCGTTTTTATTCACATCCCAGTGGTAAATAAAAACTTTAAAGAGTATTTATCCCAGAAAGAAAAAAATAGCTCATTTATCTTCATTTAAAATATTGAAGCTTTTTTCTCATTGCACCAGAGATGCTTTGAATTTTTTTTTACCTATTGCTGTTAGTACAAGCAACAAAAGGTGGTATGCATTTTTGAATTATATAAAGCAATACTTATTTTTTAAAAAAATAGTTGAAGTTAGAACTTATAGATTTTTTAAGGAATTTTCAATAGATCTTAAAAAAGGAGTATATTACAAATATCAACAATCCTAGCAGATTATTCACGCATTATTGTAAGTGGAGTTGCATTTTAAAAACATTCTGAATTTTCGAAACCTTTCTTTAAAAAATTAAACGGTTAGTCTTTTGTGGTATTTTGAACCCAAAATTGTTTTATGTAATCCATATAATTGGTTACAAGCATAAAAATTGTAAAAGTCATTAAATCAAAGAAAATTACAAATCGTATTATGTCCCCCCCCCCTAAGAAACAAAAATATTTAATCATTTGAATGTCTCTCAGAACTATTAAATAGAAAAACAGATTGAGCAAGAAAAATGTATGCATTTTGCTTTCTTTATATAATAAATGTAATTCAACATAATGTATCTGAATTTTAAAATGTATTATATTTAGTAATAGATTACGTTTTAGTAATATTAAATCTAGATATTTAGTAATATTTTTTTATTTTTTTAAATATTATATTTAATAATTTTAGTAATATATTTTCAATGTTACGAATATTGCTCAATAAGTAAACTGTGTATAGAAACTTATGTGCAGAGCAGGTAAGCGCATTTTTTAACAACCGAAAAAAAGGGGTTTTAAAAATATGTATTGCTAATAAAAGAAATATCAATGCCTCAACACAGCAGATGCTTATCTTTCCAAACCCATTCATGTGTAAATTTTAAATACATATTTACAGAAGCATGTTACATGGATTTAATTTTTAGAGCACTTTGAACGAAATTAAATTCAGTATAATTTAATATTACTTTTTAAAAAAAATATCCAATGAAAATGAAAAGTAATACTTATTCTATTTTTCAAAATGAAAAATTTGAAACGCGAATATGAAAAAAGACACTTGGATATATCAAAGAAGTTCTTACACTTCTTGAAATATTGGAAACAGAAAGAAAATGAAAGTTCGTTTTCCACCATATCAAGTTAGGTTGAAAACGGACGGGGAATCAAATATGATCTCCATACAAAAGCATATTTATTTTCAAACACAAGGTATTTCACTAAACGAACGAATAGTAGCACTGGAAAAACCATAAAAATATAATCATAAAAAAGTCCAGTATGTTTTATTTTTCAACTGAAAAATTAAATCTTTGCGAGTTCTAACGTATATAAATATAATGATTTAGAATTTCTTAAATAATAATAAAATCATGGAAGGTCCTAATTTTAAACTAACAGAAGAGAGAGATGTATGAGTATAATCATATATAAACACTACGTTATATATCGGGTACTGTAAATCACAGTGTTTTAAGAATATTAACACACATTTAATCCAGAAAAACTTCAATCACGCATAGTTATATTTGCATTCAACACAAATTAATATACGAACTAATACACATTAAGAAAAATTGAAACATTCCAGAATAAAGTCAAGGAAACTTACCTCTTTCTGTTGATTAAGATGATGGCAACAAAAAAAGCTTTAGAAGAGAACACATAATTGATAGTACAAGAATTTTCAGAGATGTTTTAGTCTCTTTTGAAGTTGCATTCTTGGTAACATTACAATTAAAAAGGGGGGAAACCAATTTGATATACATATACATATACATATATATATATATATAAATTTTTTTTCTTGCCCTCGCCTTTTAAACAAAAACAAAAAAGCATTTTAGTCCGATCATACCAGAAATGTTACAAATGTAACAGGTGAAGTAAAAATTATTTTAAAAATAACATTGAAATGCAAATCTTTACATAAAACTGTTCTAATCGCTGTCTTAGAGACGTAAGTTATTACGGGTTTCTGTAACATCCCTGAAACATTCCCATACCTCGATTTGGGGGGCTACTAGTGAAGATCTCTGGGGCACGTTGGATGTACCAGGAACCTTCAAAAGTAGCACTTGAGCTGGATTTGTAAATAAAATCATTTAAGAATTGCAAGATAACAAAAAATGAAAAGGATATGGATTTGAAATGAGCCATAGACACCAATTCCTGGGCGGGGTGGTCTGTTCCAGACAGTACCAGGAGATGGGAACGTAAGTCGGATATGGAAGGTGAGCCCTGGGGTCGAATTCCGAGCTGTCACTGGCACTGCAACTGCAGCTGGAACTGGAACCTGATGTCCCAGAACCCACTGAAGAGCTACAAGTCCTCGAGGAACCGCTGGTGGAGCAGCTGTAAGCACTAGAACCATGACTGCAGTGACCGGAGGAATGACCAGACAGGACAGAAACCTTGTCCACGTCCTCCTCTTCTTCATCTGGTTCTATTTCGGCCCTCCATGACCTGTCGGGCCCTTCTAAGGTCCCACTGGGGGCCCTTTGATCGGTGTACTCCGTCATTTCTTTTTAGAAGTGAGGGGCAAGCGAATGTCACCCTTGGAAGCAATTTCCTTGTGCATGATGATCGCTTGACCTTCCACAGATGACCAGGGGGGATTTAAGCTCGGTTGGTGTTCGAAGTTTACGAACGTTCCTCCCTTTTACATCCTCGATGGGTTCTTTTGTGAGTTTGTAAGTGGCCGAGCAACGTTGCGATGACATAAATCACTTGCGGAGATATTTACATAAGATATGTTGCAACTCATGGTATGCACCAGAAGAACAAGAATTTAAATAAAAGTAACAGCGATTTGTTTTTGAAAATCGATGTATTTTTTCTGCTCAAATACTCGAGATCAGTTTTCATTTGATGGCTGACTTTATTTCATGAACGCGCACCATTTTTTGTTGTTAGTCTGTACTACTATTTTTCACCAAATGACTAACATATACACATAAAATACTCCTATAGCACGGTTGAGATATCGAAAGACTGAAAGAGATAACTCCTCGTGTGTGATATGAACTCAGAATGTATTAAATTATAGTGCAATTGAAGTATAATTCCTTCAAAATATTTGCAATATTGCTCTGCCATATTAATTAAACTATCAAACATCTCGTAACAGAATTTAAATTTGCACCAAATACTGAAATTTTGTGTCAGATTATTACGACAACTAAACAACGAGAATAATCTGTAGGAAACATTTGTTTTATATATTTATATATATATACATGCACATTAATTGTTAATTTTTAGTACAAATATCCAAGGAAAAAGTATACTTCGAAACATTTATCCCACCAGCACCGCAGTCAGGAATAACTGTAAACTGCCAAAATTTATTTTGAGAATAAAATAATTCACTAACGAAGATTTAACATTGGAGGTCAAATGTTTTTCAACTCAGCACCATAGGAAACGTATACATAATATAATTATTATAATTTCGGAAAAAATTGCCTCTCTAAAAGATATTTTATATTTTAAGCAAAATGAGACATAAAGTTAATTTTAAACTTAAGCAAACTAATTTAAATTTCGAAACATTTTCTTTTTCAAAATTTATTAATGGGTGTAAAAAAGCTACGTGTGTAGCTAACATACCTCGCACAAATCCTCTCCGAGTGAGAAGTGCCACAACCGTAGGTACATTATACACCACTAATGTCAATAGAGCACTCGAAGTGCAAAATAAACATTTTTTCGGTGCACACACGGCTCGTTGGATGCACTGACGAGGATAAAATCACTTAGGGAAAGGGCTCGTGGTCCGAAACTTTCTTCCAGCTGTCGTTCAGAACACTTTGGCACAAATTTCAAAGCCACCGCTTCGCAAAACGATTATTTCAGAATAATTTACATCACCGATACTCCAAAATGAAAGATCGAACTTTTCACCTTTCTTAAAATCATCCGGGAATAGAAAGTCCGTCCGGATAAAAAAATAATAATTGATATAATAATAATAATAAAAAATACAATCCGGGAGACTGAGCGTGGAAGAGTCCGAAGTCCCCGAACATCCGCTCCGACTGAGCACCGACGGCCGGATAGACGAATTAGGGATGTGCCGGAGGGGTGGAGGGAGGAAAGGAGGGTGGAAACTGTTGCTCACTTTTCAAGGTTCTCTCGCTCCTGCGGCTGCTGCTACTGTTGCCTTCATCTTTGCCTTCGCTCTTCCCGGATTCCGGGAATTTTTTTTTGCGGGATCTCAACAGAAAACTGGAAAAACTACCCTCATAAAAATCCATTTTCGGTCGTGTCCTAATTTTATCCTAAAATTTTTTTAACTTCCTAATCCCGATTTTCGTTCCATTTTAGTGGCGAACGAACGGAGCGCCTCACTCTCGTGGTATCTCGCTAGGATCGAGGGATTGCGAGATTGCCCAGGTAGGTCCGGGGGTGCGAAGTTGGGGAGAGGGGGTGCCGAAAATATTGACTTACCTGGGCTTCAGTGGAATTCCGGGTTCGCTGTCGCCATTGCGAATGTTTTGTGTTGCGCAGATCACGGGTACAAGGGGAAGAATTAGTAAAGGGGGTTGGGACTAATTCAGCTAGAGGGGTGAGAAACTGGATTTAAAAGAAAAAGAAAACGATTCTGGTATTTATATATATTTCATACCATCGTATTGTGTTCATTCTGCTTCTAGGGAAGCCCGAATGAACTGGGTGAGCATTTGGGTCCGTTTTAAAAATATTTTATCATTTGTTTTGTTTTCGGAATAATAATGTTTAGTTCGAAAAATATTTAATTTTTTTCTAAATTAGAAACTTGCAATTAATTAATACAAAATTATCTGCATATTTTGCCCTCCTTCATATTCCCCCTGTTTTAACACATGGCTTATAATAATCTTATACATTTTTAAATAGATTAACGATTGCTCAATGGTATTTATACACAACTGATTTTCTCTCCTCTTTGATAAATTACAAGCATTTTATATGCAGGTCATCAACTGTACTTTATACACTCGGTTTCATCGGCATGGAACATTTTTTTCGTTTATTCGGGGTCTCGGTAAAATACCGAGTTTTTGCTTTTATGTTTTGGAAACTCTATAATAAGCCACACTAAGCAAAAAATATTCATAGAAAGAAATTACAAACTATTTATTCAACAGATAAAGATACTAATAGGGAATTTTTACGCAAAGGTTAATTGGAAACTTTAACATGCTGACGATATGGATTTGATAATCTTCTTGATATCTGACTTGAAAAAGTTCTTTTTCATTTTATGGGGAGAAAAAAATAGTGTGTTATTTTACATCCTGCTACATAAGGTATGTTTCACAGTATCCGAACAACGTAAAGAGTTAGAAAAGAAACCATTCTTTTAGGAGTTTCGTAGCAATTTCTGCATCAGAATCGTTACTCATTGTTTCACAAATTCATTTCCACAGATAATCATTCCGTCATCAAATCGTTAAAATATCCTTTACATTGTGAATTTGGATCGTACATGAAAGGAATTTCCTGCCCTATTCAACATTCACACGACAGGTTACACTCATGACTCATCTACAATAATTGGCTAGACCTTTTCTTTTCAAAATTTGCTGCTTACAAAAAAAGTGGTGGCCACGGTGGCCGAGTGGTCTAGGCATCGGATCATGACTAGCATGCCATGGGTTCGATTCTAGTACCACTGAAGATCCGCTGTGTAGGGGAGCGATGCACGTTAAATCTGTCGAGAGCTCAAATGTCCTCCCATTGGTGTGGTGTGGTAGTTAGGAGAGGGGGTGCCAGCTCAGGTGTCGTCCGCGTCACTTGACCATTCAAAAACTTCAAAATTACGCGGACCGTCGCCAAAAGCCCTCGTGTTGCTAATCAGTGCGACGTTAATATTCTCTCACTCACTTACAAAAAAAGTGCTTTTCTGTTGTAGACAAAAAAAATGCGTCGTTTGAAAAGAAATCTCTATTTCTTTTTTCTAAAGCAAACTAATAAAATAAATTTTTTGGCTTTTGAAATAATTAGTCAATTCGAGTTCATTATTCGTTAAATAGGGATTTTCGCTTCCTTTTATTTGGGAAAAGAGAAAATTCGTTAAATAGGTGATCTGATTGTATAAACAGTCCACTATCGCTAATTCAAACCTTCGATAATACGAACCTCTTGCTATTTCGAAATATATGATCATCCCCAAGAAAAACTCTTGATATTTCGAGATAAAACAATGCGTTTTAATAAAATTATTTCTATGTAAAATATGCCACTGGACAGAATACAACACACGATAATTCAAAGTGATCTAATAAAACTCTCGACAATTTAAACACTCACTATATCCTGTCGCAAACAGGTTGGAGCTTACATGCTTTGTTTTGCATTGGTCCCCTGTAATGTGGCCCAACTCATGAACATCGGAGTTAATTCCGATAATTCTGACAGAAGATAAAGTATCACTAAACAAACTACGCAACTTTTCCCTTCAAAACCATGTTGAGGCTGATGTTTTTCCAGCTTCCTTTATTCTAGACAAATATATTGACAAAGTTAGATTGAATGTCATTAACCAAAAACAAAAAAAAAAACAAAAAAAAAAGATAAGGTTCTTTCGTGAAAAGAAAATTATGTACAGTTTGTATTCTTTTCATACAGGACTTCTAATTTCTGTTTAATATTCCTACTGTATGTATATATTATGTACATTTTTAAAAATACTTTAAAATAATTTTATATATATGTATAATTGTTGTTTTATTACATAGTTTCAAATTTAAATGTTCTGGAAAAAAATTATCTTTTTTTATTTTGGGGTTTTTCCTTGGTCCCTTCAACTTCGAACTATTGAGAGTCGACTGAATATCCCTTCAAGACCCGAAATATTTTTATTTTTAAATATTAAATTCTACTGGTTATTAATACTATATGAACCTCAAGGACACTAGGAAAAATAATCAAAAAGTTCCCGCTCCCACCCTGGAACATAGACGATACCTGCACAATTGTGCAGGTTGGGCGTTTACTGGTAAAACATCACCTGTGAAATTTTACGAGCTATACGTTTCTTGACTCTAAGTTGATAGAAGAAACAAACTTAATTCAACTAAAATTTTTACAAATAAGGAAATTATTAATATATAATTAACTCTTTTGTTAAATCATTGTTTATTTTCTATGAAAATCTTCAAAACATCATTTTTGCTTTTGATAAGTATAAATAAACACTGCATTTTTCACAACATATTTTCGAACTGCTTTCGTAGTTTTCAAATTTGCACTTGAGAGGCCTTAGAATTTTATCAACACACCGAAAATGGCTGTACATGCCATGCCTTTAATCCTGGTATGGCCTTTTAGCAGGCGGATTGTAATGCTTCGATCTTATTGTGAGAGGAATTACAATATTGTTATCCTCATCATCATTTAAAATACTTTTGACAGTATATGTAGATGCTACTAATGCTTCAGAGCTACCTAAAATAAAATATTAAGCTATCCATTTTGAGTTTTTGGAGGAATTTCATTCGATATTACATCTTGCTTGTAAACCAAGAATTTCTTTCAGATATTCAAAAATGAATGGGTTCAAGAGATTCTGATGTGGTATATAAAGGATGACACAAATATTATATAAAAAATATTTCCATGTGTTTTCATTGATCTGATCTAAACTTGATTCTCCTTCCAGTATGCGTCGTTCATATGCATTACCATGAGCATAATCATAATCCTTAAGATCACTAAGTTCAGGATCTGATCTCTATTCATCAATATTAAAATTTCTACTGTGTGGGGGAGAATTCGTTTCCTTTTAGACACCTGAAAAACGTTTCGGTCAAAAGTTAGCACAGTATTCCAGGGAAAATAATAAAATGTACCAAAAAAGTTCATTATTTAAAGAAATTAAAAAATGAAAAATATACCTTACCAACTCCTACCATAAAACTCCAATTTATGGGGGGGGAGGGAAGAAGTAATATGTGTGCAAATATCTGTGGAGAGGATAAAAATGGCATACTCCTCTACAAATATATGAAAAAGAAAATTAATTTCAAAAAAGAGCAAGAAGAAAAAAGGATTCATCGATGGTGATCTCCCCCCCCCCCAAGAATATTTGGTATTAATTACATAACTATACATTTCATTTTTACGTAGACACATCTCATTTCTCACGTGGCAAGCACCTTTACAACTGCAAGTGACTCGAGTAACGCACGATCGTGCAAGTAACGAAATCCTGAGTCCTATAAGCGACATTAATAGAGTGTAACTGTTATTTTTACTATTTTACAACTATTTAAACATTAAGACAAAAATTTGTATTCAATAAAATAGAAATATATCGATAATTAACTTTTTACGACATATAAAAAGACGTATTTTCGTTATACTTGTAAATAAAGGTACGAGTATTTTGCTCGTATATTTGCCAGTTAAAATTAAAACATGGACAACAACCACCATCTGTTCATAAAAACTGACACTTTACACTTTCTGCAAACCCTCTCAATCGTTCGCGTTTCTTACATACGGCTATTTCAGAAGCAAAAACGTATAAGAATATCTTACCATGCGGGTTGGACCTTAAAGGGATATTCATTTCTGTTTTTTACTAATTTTTATATTTTCAGATGCATATTCGTTTATTTTTTACGTAAAATGTGCAGAATACTTTCAGTAAATTTTAAAGAAAATGAAATACTATAGCGGGAAAAAGTACAATCAGAATTAAAAAAATAATGAAAGTATTTTTAAATACGTTTGACAAAAAAGTAGCTGATAAATAGAATGGTATTTAAATCATTTTAATTTTAATTTCGATTTTTGAAATTAAAGATCATATTGAAATTGCAACTGCTCTTTATGTATAAAAATAAAATATTTGTGCGAGAAATTATTATAAACGATAAAATACGCATTTGTTGCTATAAAATTCGTATTTAATGTATCGATAGCCGCCCATCCGGTACAGTGGTTTGGACGCTGACTGCTGTGTCATAGGACCTAGGTTCGAATCCCGGAGAAGGCATGGATGTTTGTGTTGGAAGCCCCCGTGTGATACATTGTGTGGTGCACGGAGTTTATAAATTTTCTCAATAAAAAAAATTATCAATAAATTTGAGATTTTTTTTAATGCATACCAAAACTGATACTTTATTTGAGCAAAATGTGATTGTGAGTGTACAAAATTTTATTTTTTACCTGGAAAAGAAGCAGCTCAAACTTTACTAAGTAGTTGATTTCTACAGATGGTAAGTGGCAGCAGTAGCCTAGTTGAAATTTGGAGAATGCTTAGGTATTAGCCAACTTAGGTATCGTCCTCGTCGCTTGTCCGCGTTTCAAAATTACGAGGATTATCGTCAATTTTAAGTGGGTGTTTATTACCTTCGCATTCTACTCATTTACGCGGCAGCAGATAATATTACAAAAGGAAGTAATGAAACATAACAATTCTGGAATCGTATTTAATCCAGGCATTAAATTGTAAGAATAACGAATTGACTAATTTACAATTAAAGTCTAGAATCACCTATTGGTAGATTTGATTTTTGATTAACGTCGCACTCCTTCCACATCAAGAGAGCTATTGGTCACGAACCTCGTAAAATTGAATCTCGACCAAGTGACGAGGAGGTAACCTGAGTTGACACCTTACTCTACAATCTTTCTTACGTCAAAGTTAGGGCAACTAGCCACGGTCATTTTAAACTGCGTCATCCCCTCTACACATTGAGTGTTCAGTGGCACGCCAGCCACGAGTTTGTCACCCTACGCAGACGTCTACTGCCACTGCCTCAAAGCTTTAAGATATCGAATAAAGATTCCATCATACAAAGTTCTGGTTTACATCAAATTGCAGAGGTGCACCATCTGTTTTGTCATACTGTCACATGTTGGGACATCTTCATATCAGACGAAACATTCGATCATTTATTATTCTGATTCGAATTAGTAAGATGGATAGCAAATCTGGAATGTGAATAGAATTGCTTTTTTGTAGAATATTGCATGGGTAAATACACACTCATGTAGAAAATATACCAGGTGGTTATAATTAAACTCCCCCTATAAACGTGACCTTACAGCGCAAACAGGTGAACTGAATACATTTTGTATATGGGATATACACGAGATGTGCTCACAGAATTTCGGGGGAGGGGGGGGGGAATTCAGTTGCAAAATGTGGATTGCAGGGAGAAATTTGAAATTTAACACAGTAAATGACCAAAACGGAATAGAGAAACTATATTAACTTTTATTGTCTAGTTTCATATCACCTTGTCATCGAACCGCATTAAGTTAAAGTAAAGGAAAAACAAAAACCGTTTGCAGAACAGTTTATAAAAACAAGAACAGATTATACTAAATTGCACAAGAGGAGCGGTTGTGCCCAGGACGATGCTGCTAGTGACCACCTCATTCCCCTGCGTCACTTCAAAGCGATGTTTCACCAACAACTGATCTGGCCTCGGACTTGAAGCGTAATGCAACTTCTCTAACATACACTAGACTCTTTAAATAGCCACATAACCAGAAATCGCATGGAATTAGTATTGGGTTTTTCTTTTCTTTTTTGGCTTTAAATAAAGTACGTTCAAATAAAGAGAACGTCATTAGTACAGCCAGAAATACGTCTGCATAAGTGTTATACCTTCACTTGGTTTTACATAAAGCTTTCTCTTTTCCCAAGCATATAAATCTAGACATTTTTCTCCTACAACCGGCAGCTTTTCCCGGTTTTACATTTTATTACTCATAATTCTTGTTCTGTATTGTTAATATTGTTTCTGTTTTCCGTTTCGGTCGTTTACTGAATTAAATTTCAGGGGTTTTTTTTTACGAAAAGGCGCCTTCTAATGGACAGTGTGGAACTAGATTTTTTTTTTTTGAAATTACTTGAGCTCTTTTGTGTATAGCCCATATACACGGGTGCATTCCGTCCACCCTTTTTTCGCTGTAGGATCCCGTTTATAGAGGAAGTTTAATCCTAACGAGCTGGTATATGAAGTCAGAGAGAAAGTTCCCTTATAGATTATATCCTCACAGTTAAGAAGTTCCGTTGAAATAATTATATTGAGAATAATGTCTTTTTCTTGTTTCTTTTTTTATAATTTGGAACAGCTCCGAAAGTTTCGATACCGAAACTATATTCTTAATATATATATATATATATATATATATATATATATATTTTATTTTATAATTTCGATATAAGTAAAATTTTAAAACTGAAAAAATAAAATCCTAATAAGCTAAGAGTTGCTACAGGTTGGAGTTATATAATACTCATCCCACCGTGTGACATAAGTTTCCTGCTTTAAAATGATTTTTCAAGTTCTAAAATAATTTCTGTTCCCTTTTTCTTTATTTTTCGAAAATTATACTTATCAGTACATATTTTTTAGAAAAATATTGCCTCCGGATTCTATATATTTTAAAAATAAAGTCGAGGGGTATTCGAAGACATTTCGACTGTATTCAAAAGTATCTTCGCATTAGTCTTCATACATTCGAGGCAATTTCTGCAATTCTCATTTTGAATAGCAGAAACCCGTTAGGTATGGAATTTAGGGCGAATAATCTTTCCTACTGCATATTTATTCGCAAAGTTTAAAAATGAGATAATAAAGGTTTAAATATTTAATATTAAAAAAAAAATTAAATTTTGGATATAAAAAAATAGATTCTGCAATATTTAAAAACATATCAGTCCGAGGACTACATCGTGGGGTCAGAGGAGACCTTTCACTTATGATTACATTAAACAGGAAATCTCGATGGTTGGATGTTCTGAACCCCTTTTTAATGAAAAAAAAATGTTACATACTTATTAAAACATTGAAAATACTTACATCACGACTCGAAACAAAGAGCTGTATGCTGCTCGAATCAAAATTATTGCCGAATTTAGTGACCTTTTTGTTTCAAAGCTTAAAAATAGTAGTAAGATTGTTCTTTAATTATATATACATAAATATGCTTCTTAATTTTTTCTACAAAGGATAGTTTTCAAATAATATAAAATATTTATCTATAATTTAAAAAACTATATATATTTATATGTTTCGTATTATATGCCCAATATTTCTATATTATATGCCGATTTTTTTTATTTCGACTTAGTTACATCTTCCATAAATTAAATAAACGGTAAATTCTTTGAAGTTCAAAATTTTTCTTTTAAATTTGATTTAAAAATGTGTGGTTTGCTTACTATAAATATTTTCTTACATTTTAGTTTAGATACAGAACATATATTTTTGTAAATGCATCGAAGACGCGATGTTTGACGTGTTAATCTTTCATTTTTTAAAATTATTCTTATTCCAGCTCTTACTTTTCCTCTTGTCCTTTTTCTAATCCTAATATTATAAGTTAACTTTTTATATTAAGTCTTTTTATGTTGGCTTTATCTTATATATCCTATTACCGAAGAAATTTGGTATCATTTTCAAATAGAAGAACGATGCGTTAGTTCCCTTATTTTAATGAAAGAATTAATTTAAGCAAGAACTCTATCTAGAAAACACTGTATATAGGAGTTTTATTCTCAAATGCTTCATAAAATGTTTTAGACACTATTTTCTTTATTTTTTATTTTTTTGTTTCAGCCATTTATTCATTTTGGGAGCTCCCACCAGCTATTGTTTTAATGTCTCTTCTTTCACACGCACAAAATTAAGAAACTGAAATTAGATAACTTTTTAATTAATCAGTGGGAATGTAGCTTTTTTCCCTTCTATTTAACATTCTAAAGCAAAATTACTGTTATGTTTATAACGTTGATTTCCATAATTGTTCCTTGATGCTAACTTTTTTAAAAATTATAAAATGAAACTGTTGATAACGGTCTGATTTCTTAAACTATATAATTTTTTTCATATGAATTTATTTTGAACTTAAAGAGAGTACATTGACTTAAATAAACAATTATGAAAATTTCTTTCTCTCATCCTAAGCTGAAAACGAAAAAAAAAAAGTTACACGTTTTATTTAAAACGAATGTGACTCTAAAATATAGTATCATGGAACTAAAAGAGAACCAGTTCCTGTTATACATAAGAAAAGAAAACGGAATAGAAGCAAATCAATATAAAATTGATTTATAGAGTTTTTTTTCGTGTATTCATGAAATGCCTTTTTTTCATCGAATCATTAAAATACACGACTGTCACGATTCGGAAAAAAAGTTAATGGATTGATATATGTGTGTGTAAAACGGAAAAAACTCTAGTAACTTTTTCTAGTTATTAATTCTTCTCTATTAGTTCTTCACATTTATTAATGCTGTTGCGTCCATTTCACTTTTTAACGATTGGTGAGAATTTGCCCCATTACATATAAAAACTAAAAATAAAATTATTTTAATTTTATTTAATTGTTTATTGTTGTACCATAGTTTATTTTTCTGTGAGACAATGAGTTTAAAAATATTATGTACGATTAACAGAATAGATATGTCTTGTTTCATCCACAAGATTCCCTCTCAAATTCTTACTAAACGTTAACTCTAGTTCCAATTTTTTTATCAGTTATGAATATTTAAAAAAGCAATGCTACTTCCCTTCATATATTGCAGGATCGTTATCACATAAATATTCTTTCGAGAATTCAAATTTTTTATTTTATAATATTCATACTTTGTTATTTTTATTTCAGTTAAACAATTGAAAAATATTAAACTGAAAAGAAATTAAATGAAATTAAAAATTTTAAATTCAGTTTTTAATGTTTACCAAAAAGAGGTTTAACGGAAAACAAAATAGAGTTGAAAGTAAAGTAATAAAAAATGTAGTAAGAACATTCATTATGGTGTGCCCTATGGTTTTGGGAATATTCTCATAGGCGTTATCTCCGATAAAACACATCATAAAACTAACCACCCATCTTTAAATCTTTGCTCACCTTTTGCGTGGCTCCTGTTTTCCCAAATTTGCACATTGTTTATCGTCATCGTGCTATCTGGCAATGGATCTCGTGATTTGAAACCTCGGTCAAATGACGAGAACGAAACCCTATCTGGTAGCACCCTTTCCAAATTTCCACACCCCGCCAACTTGAGAAGTTTGAGTCAAGGAAGATCACAACGTGCACACACATAGGCCCACTACACAGCGGGTCTTGAATGACATCAGAAGTGGAACTCGCGACTCTACAACTCCGGTCACGACTTGTTCATCCGATCTCTAACAGTCGTCCTGCTCAAAATACTTTTCATCTCCAGATAGAGTGTCATGCAAATATTTATCTAATAATTGTGATAAAATGTTCATGCACGTGTTATTTTGTTATAAAAATAGTTTGTATTGATGTGTGTGATTATTTGAGGCAACGATTACGTATATGTATAATTAATGTTTGCCATGGGACTGATTAATGGGAAAGGCTAAGATAAAATATCTCCTGTGGCTCCATCTACCGTAACCTCTTATAACCTTTGTCACCTTTTGGATAGCGGACATCTTAAGGGTGAAAGGAGAGAGAGAGAATGCTCGTCTTTTTACTATTAGCACTCTCCCCATCCTCACTCCGGGATGAGGAGTGAAAAATGTGTAAACATATAAAATTTCATGTAAATGCATGTAATTATTTTTAAAATAAGCATACAAAAATTAAATATGTATAAAATTATTTTTTAAAAAAAAATCTGAATTGAACTTTTTGAAACACAGTTTTTCGTCAACTAGAATAGCTATAATTATTTGTAGTAGCCTTCTAACATGAAATGATTCCACATTCGACGCGTGGCGCTTACGAAACCATTTAACCTTCAAAGAGCTCACTTTGTTTGAACCAAGAAAAGTTGTCACTGATTATCGATAGAGAGTGGCCAACGGGAGGACTCGTCCCCTTTATGCGCTTTTGTGTGCCTTCGATCCGTGACTCGACGGAAGCCACTCGAGTCCATCTTCTTCACCAGGAGGGAAGTCTTCCTACAGAACAATCTGCGCCACAAGTCTGTGCAGCAGAGGTTGAAGGGAAGAAGACACGTTTAGAATGTTATTAAGCGGCAGCTCAGAGGCTGTGCGTGAAGCATGTCGATCTACGCGAGCCAAATCGTGGGTGTATAATAAAGTACCCCTTTGTTGATTTATCTCCTCTCCCTCTGTATCTTGATGCAGAAACAGGACCTGCGGAGTCAATTCCACAACAGTAAAACGGTCTTTTGAGAATTACTCCGTCTGTAGGAAGATCTCCCATTCTTTATTTGGACATTGCTTTAAATCTTCAACATATTATACAATTATATACACATTTCTTAATTAACATTTTAACAATTACAATCCATTACTTTTAGCGTGAAATACACATTAACAAATTGCCACCTGCGTGCAAATTTAAAATATGATAATACTTTACTATTAGACTACTTAGTTTATGCCAATATAATTCGATGCTTCACATCATACTGCAACTGCGCATTTTGAAGCCTCCCTCCCTAATCAACTCATCCTTATCAATAAATGGACTGTTGGTGGGTGTTTTCAAGACAACAACTGCTTTAACTTTAAACACTTCATTTCACTATTAAAATATACATTTTGCACGTATAATATAACTATATTACTTGCAACACTTATTTATTGTCGTGAAAGGTTTTATTTGATCTCTGGAACACGCATTGTTTATTCTTACCTTCTTTGTAGTGCTGCATAAATCTAAGACAAAATGCCAAAATATTAAATATCTTTGAAAATGACGAATTTTTTCAAACACACAACATACCAATAATATAATTTTCACAACATACAGAAAATACAAGTCTTTTTAGTTTGTGCTATAACAGATTTGCTCGTGTTCTTTAAATTTCGCTGCTTGGGTCACTTTGTTTCCGGAGATAAACTTTGAGGTCACTCACACCATAGACTGCAGTCGGGTAATTCCTTAGGTGGCATGCCTCTGAAGACAAAGTCGGCTGGATTCTCTTTTGAAGGAACAAGTAACGCCATTGCTTTTGAGGAATGAGATCCAGTATCTCCGATGTCCTATTGGCAACAAACGGCTTCCAGTTTCTTGGAGGTGATGATAGCCAAGAGAACACGACCTGTGAATCAGTCCAAGCATAAACATTAATAACATTATCCTTTCAGCAATTACACAAAATTGCAAAAAATCGTGCCAACAATAAAGCTCCATTCAACTCTAGTCTTGGAATGGATATGGGCTTGAGAGAAGCGACTTTTCTTTTCGCGCCCGTAACTTTAGTGGTTTCCCGATTTCTTTGCTCCGCGCGTAGACGACACAAGTGTGAGCTGCTTCTGATGCATCTGAAAATCCATGAAGAGTTACTTGCTTATTTGCAATTTGAAGCCATCTGGAAGTTGTTAGACGGTAAACTGATTGTAATTACATTTGAAACTTTATCCATTTAAGTACCAAGTGCTCTACATTGTCTCAATCGAGATTTGGCAGCGATAACTATTGATTGAAGATTTTAATACCATGCAGGTCAAATGGGGGGGGGGCAAAGGGTCAAATGTCTTGTTGATTGAGAGGGAAAAGATCTTTTTTGTGTAATCTATCCTTCAAAGTTAAAATTTATATTGAAAATGAACCTATCTTCTTTAGAGACTTAAATAAGATCTAGCACTTTTGAAAAATTTTCAGGATAAATTTTTACATTTGGTTCATTAAACTCTAAATTTTTAGTTGATTAAAACATCTCGATAATTAGAACACCCCTTTCGGAAGTGGAATCATTGAATGTCTAAAGCTTCAAATACAGTTGGAATCAAAACACGAATGCTTCCTTATTAGACGATGCTCCCGACATTAGATCGTTCCATGTAAAAAGAATTTTGAATTGTACTAGATAGTTCAGGATTTTGGGGTTTTTGGGGGGTTACAGTCTAATGATATTTGGTTTAAGCATCTAGTAGACAAAAGTAGGACCGATGTAGTATCACACGTTACTTTCGAATGCTTGTATTGTTTAATGTTAGAATCTAATGACTTTCTCCAAACTATATTTTACAAGTTTTGATCATCCGGATCAATTAACATTTGCCTATACATTTGCCTTATGTCAACCCTAAAAGCAATTTCATTTACTCTAAGTCTTACAAAAAGAGTAAAAATATCTCGTTGCAAAATTTGATCAAATCCTAAAACTGAATTTAATGAATTAGAGTTGGGAATTAGAGCATGAGCCATCAAATACACTCCTAAGTTTTGTTGTAATACTATCCTTTAATTGCATAGCGTGGTGAGGAAGAAAATATGATACATTCGCATCATCTCTATTAGTTGACCTAATTTTTTATATTCTCCCATAAAACTCTTGTATTCAAGTTCTGCGTCGGAATTGAATTTATTCTCCGTTGCGAATAACCTGGAAGTCGCGATTCCTCTTGTATCTCCCACTTGATGAACGTCTCCATCAATAGGTAACTTAACCCGTTCAGGACCCTGGACAGATTCTTCCTCCACGGTATGTGATTGCGCTTTCCCTGTTCCCTTGATAACACGGGTGTGCTTTGAGTTCGGAACGTTTTGAAACAATTTTTCGAGGCATTAGATGGAGACCATTTTTTTCGAATAATATTGCACAAAACGTGAACTTCAATATG
Organism: Trichonephila clavata; assembly: GCA_019973975.1. Lineage (NCBI taxonomy): Eukaryota > Metazoa > Arthropoda > Arachnida > Araneae > Nephilidae > Trichonephila > Trichonephila clavata. Next base: position 125,382 of record BMAO01018163.1, on the reverse strand, counting down.
TGATTTCGGCTTTGAGTTTCTTAAATTAGATCCGGGATATTTATGAATGTAAACAGCTACACATGTTTAACTTTTTGAGAGAATAGGGCATTTGAAAGTTCGTAATTTATTGCGCTTCATATTTTTGTTTATATCTTGACTAAATTTTAAAAAGATGGAAAGTTTATTACTTGATTTGGTCTCAACTATTCATAAAGAGTACATTTTTATTAGATGGAAAACATTTTCCGTTTAAAATTCACAATTGCTTATTTTCTTTTCAAATATAGCGAAAATTTTTGTATCGTGTATTCACACACAGATATTATCAATGATAGAGTAAATTAAAAATTTCAGAGTATTTAATTGCATTAAAGATTTTATATGAGTTTTTAAAAGAGCTGTAAAATTCACCCGGTCCCATACGTGCGTATACTCTTGGAAAGTGCGCCTGGGGAAACGTTTCTTTCTCCGTTCACCGGTCCTGAAGAGGTTAAGCACAAATCTCTCTACCTTCACCATTGATTTTATAAGTTGCTTTAAAGTGATTTTCACAGAATCCTTCCTCTGATAATGAAGTTTAAGAGTAGTCGGTACCCCCTATACAGACAATGCTAAATTGAGCTATTTCATGTACCTTTTTCTAAGAAACTATTAAATGTAAAGACTTAACACTTTGTCTGTATATTAATTAGACTGTTTTATTTATACTAAAGTGAGCGTTTTCAAATATATTGTTTAGTTTTTTCAAAAACCTTCAACGTAAAAGTATAACTATGAATTTTTTGAAAATTGGTCATTTTTTTTCACGATAATTGACTTTTACAAAAATATTTTTGGAATATTAAAAAAGCTCACTTCAGTATACATAGTTACATATCAGTTTGTTCAGTAAAATTATCGTGTGTGCATAGTCAATGGGTTCTGAGAAAAAGGTACACGCACTTTGAAATTTATGAATTTGAGAAAAATGCATTTTTAATAGGAAATGTAACTTCATCACAAAGATTATGAATTACAACATGTATTTGTCCCATTTTATAACACATTAGCTTATCCTATATTTATTTTAAGACTTTTTTGTTTCTTATTTTACTTAAATTGTCCAGAAAATACATATATAGCATTTTTCAGTTTTCGTTTCACGAGATGTTTTGTAATATTTACATTAGTTTTCTCAGAATCTGTATCAATTTTTGAAGAAGTTTTATCTGTGATGAATGACAAACATCGAAGTTGAGAATAGAACATCATGAATCCCTTGTAATAATAAATCAAAATATGAAAGTAAGGATTTTGAAATATGTGATTATACGACATTTCTCGAAAGTTTTCATTAATGTTTGGTATATACACATGCAAACAGTATTTTTAAAAGTATCAGATCTCAATAACTGATAAACTGATCAAATGATTTCTTAAACAGCCAAAATGAAACTTTTTTTTATCTTTTTAAACATGAAATGAATTTTATGTGTAAAACAAGCTTTACGGGCAACGACAAAAATCATCATATATCAGCATATCATCACGTACACATATGTACCTTTTTTTCAGAAACTGTTAAATACTAAGACTTCAGATTTTGACTGAATATTAATTAAACTTTAATATTTATGCAGAAGTGAGATATTTCAAATATATTGTTAATTTTTTTTCAAAATCTTGCAATGCAAAATAGTATCGCTATGAATTTTTTGAAAATTGTCATTTTTTTTTCACGATAAGTGACACCTACGAAAATATTTTGAGAATATTTTTAAAATCTCACACACACACACACTTCAGTATATATACATAGATACATAGTTACAAATCAGTTATGTTTACTGAAATTTGTATGAGGATCCTTTCAATCAATTCTGAGAAAAGGGTACACAATCGTTTGAAAGACTTTATTTATCGAAAAATACATTTTTTATATGAAATGTCACTTCATCAAAATAATTATGAATTACAACATATATTTGCCACATTTCATTCAACATTATCATCAAGTCAATGTATTTTAAGTAAAAAAATCATCACAAAGTATTAAAATTCTCAGAAAATACATACATAGTATTTTTCAGTTTTTCTTTAATGAGATATTTTGTAAAATTTATATCTATTATCACAAAATCTCTATAAATTTTAGAAGAATTTGTAGCATTTATGTATTACAATAATCAAAGTAGAGCACATATCATCATAAATATAATGTGAAAAAAAATTTATCTATATGGTTTTGGTGTGCATTTGAGAAAACAAGATTTTACGTCATTTCGAAAGTTTTCATCAGTGTTTTGTGTGTTCACATACAAACATAAGTTTCTAAAACTTTTGAATTTCAAGAGTTTCTCAGAACTGGAAAAATGTTTTCTAAAACACCCAAAATAAAACTGTTTTTATATTTTTAAACATGATATTTATGTTTTTGTATGCATGTAACCAACTTCTTGCAACGAGAAATGGTATATCACATCTGAATATCTGTAGGTTCATTCATTCAGAAACTTTTGAATATTTAAGTTTAAAAACGTGTCTGTACAATAAAGACACATTTATATTTATGTTGAAGTGATAATTTTTCAAATATATTTAGCTTTTTTCAAAAAAAAAAAAACTTTTACTTATTATCACTGAATTTATTCAAAATTTTTCATGACATGTCTCTTTAGCTAAATGTTTTTGCAATGTTTCCAAAATATCACTTCAGTATGCACAAGCATACAAAAGGAATATTAATTTTTTAAACACATATTAAAAAATATAATTTGTGGAAGAACATTGATTTTTGTAAAAAAAATCTTACCTTGAAAAGAAAAAGTTATCCATTTGATTTATTAATTTAAAAAAAAATTATAAGAAAAATAACAACAGACACATCTGACTATAAATCCCGCCAGTCTTGACAGTTAATTGTACAGTTATACCATTCTCTAGAGTTAATTGTGTATGAATAAATAAAAAGAAGGCTTTTCAATTGTGTTTCAGGATATTTAAAAGGTAAAAATATGTCAAAAGTGGGCGTGGCCCTCCAGTTGAGGAATTTTTAAAAGTCATTTTGGCGTACTTCTAATTGAAAATATGGCATGTGTGATATATCCCTAGAAAGGTTATGAATTACAGATTTCAGAAATATCAAAAACTCAAAATTGATCATTTCAATATTTTTACTCTACTGACTGGACTTAACATGCGATCACTCGCGCGGGATGCTCTGTACACCCCAGACAAGAAAAGCTTCTCAGAATTCCAAAAAGAATGCGCAGAACCACTATTTTTTCTGTAGCTGCCCATTTTAGGTCATTGAACCTTCAGACCTGATGCATTCACTTTCTCTCGGACGATTGGAACTCAATTGAGTTATATTTTCGTGTAGTCGAAGCATCTAAAAAATAGGGTACGTTTTACTCTTTCGTTTACAAATTTTTTTCAAATATATCAATACGCATGCATATTTTATTTAAAATTTCAATATTTCAAAAAAAAATAATATAAAACTTAAGAATAATAACAAAATATAATTTTTTGTTAAAATTTTTTAAACTGTTTTTCAGAAATTATGGCAAAAATTCCATGGGAGAGGGAGCAACAGCAATTCTGTCATCTATTAGATACTGTATTGACAGATTCTGAGGATAAACTAAGTGATTTCGAAGACTGTGTAATTCCAGAGGAAGAGCACCATATTGAATGTGTTCATCTCATGGATACGGGGCAAGAATTGGAAGAAACTTGTGAGCAAAAAACAACAAATAAATTAACGGAAACAAATAATTGACAAAAAACTCAAAAGAAGCTGATACACACACAGAAGATACTGCACAGAAGATAGTAAAAAGATCATTATTTCACCAAAAAAAGGGCATCTGCACTGTTTTTCTACAGGTAAAAGATGTAAAAAACTATTCATTTTGCCTTCAGTTTCAGAAAAATATGTGCTTAAACCATATGAATACATTCTGCTCTGAATGTTTGGAAAATTATTAAAATATTTGTTTTCTACTTTCTACTATCCTTAACATTAATTACAAAGTAAGTTTATTACTGGTATATACGTTTTACTTGTGGTTTATGAAAAAAATATAAAATTATATGTGTTTTAAAATGAAAATTTTGTAGGTTTAGTTTAAATTAATGTTAGTCTTGTTTATATGCAATAAATTTAATAATATCATTTGCATAATACAAAAAACATCCTGTACTTTATAAATATATATCATAATTGACTTAATTTTTTTTCATACTTAAATACACGTGTTAAAAGTTTGGGTTGTTCTCTACACCCTGCGAGTGACGACGGTTGCAAAAACAGGCGCGAGTGACAGCAGGTTAAGAGGCAATTTTACTTTTTGCCAAAACTTCGGCAATATAGCATCGATATTAACCTCATTTCTTCAACTCTAATAAGATGCGATTGCATTAAAGGAGATTTCCTTGAATTTTACCTGCTACAACCCACCAAAAGAGTGCGCTTTAAGCGATGAGAATATTAACGTCGCACTGATTAGCAACACGAGGGGTTTTGGCGACGGTCCGCGTAATTTTGAATCATGGTCAAGTGACGCGGACGACACCTGAGCTGGCACCCCCTCTCTTAACTACCACACCACACCAACGGGAGGACGTTTGAGCTCTCGACAGATTTAACGTGATCGCACCCCTACACGGCGGATCTTTAGTGGAACTAGGATCGAACTCATGACACGCTAGCCATGATCCAATGCCTAGACCACTCGGCCACCGCGGCCTACGCTTTAAGCGATAGATTGCCCTTTAGACTCAGTGATTCTTCCATTTTACAAAATAGAAAAGAAGCAGTCGAAACCTAACATAACATCACATTCCGATAGTCCTGAGAAATCTTCATCTGTTAAAGAAGTACCCTTTAAATAATCCAATTCCTTTATATTAACCCTTTCAACGGGAATTTGAGACGTGTGGTGTGTGTAATTTTGTTTAATACATACTCTTTAATTGTTAACTCATCTTCGCAGAATCTTGACCCAATCTTTAAACCCACGGAGCCGCGTATGGTTTCTGATTGAATTCCACCAAGAACCTATTATTGTATCTCTTTAATCCCAAAATGTGAATAGCATTTTTACTAATAAAACTAGATTCCGATCCACTGTCCAGCAACGCTCTAAATAAATATGAACCACCTTCATTATTATGTAGCAAAACTTTTGCTATAGGTGAAAACGATACGCATTTTGCATTATTTACAGAAGTACTAGAGTTAAGCGACGTATTTGATGCATCTAATTCTGTATTAGACTCGTCTTGTTGACTTCCTTTAAGAGTGTTATCAGTATCTTGTTTACAATTAACATTGTCATTTAACAAAGAATACCTTACGATTAGAATCTTCATGTAAAAGAGAGTTAGGTTTACCTTGACATATACTGCATTTTAAATAATTAAGACAGTCTTTAAGCTAATGACTATTCAAACACAAAATAATTTCGTTTTAAAATTTTCTTTCGAGCCATTAAATCCATATTCATAAATTTCATGCATTTAAATAACTTGTGTACACATGCACATGTGGCCGTGGTAGCCTAGTAGTCAAGGCATCGGATCGTGGCTGGCGTGTCATGAGTTCGAGCCCAGTACCACTAAAGACCCGCCGTATAGAGGAGCGATTCACGTTAAATCTGTCGAGAGCTCAAACGTCCTCCCCATTGGTGTGGTGTGGCGGTGGCTTTAACGGACCACAGTCTTTTCGTTTCTGCTTCTAATTGTTGCATTAATATTTGAATTAACCAAAGTTTTCTGTTCTTTGCTTCAGTTCCCAGCGCCTGTAATCCTCTTAACACTTCGTCACTAGAGTTCTTAAATTTGTCATATTTACTTGAGAAATGCCCTTTTGTGATCTAAAAATGATCTAATTAACGCATACGCAATTTTCTTTTTTTATCGTATCCATCGATCAATAATTTTTTACATGCTTCTTCATACGACTCATTAGACAATGGTGTATGCTTTATTAGAGACGGGTTCATCTGAAAACAAACCTTTTAAATACTGGAATTTCTGAACATTACTGAGCGGAGTTTGAAACTGCATCGCACTCTTACCAACAAATCCTTTTGAAATGTATCCAGCCTTTAAATTCACTCGAGAACACTGGTATGTTTAGTTTCGGTGATCGAAAATTAGCTCTACATTACTCTGTCGGTGTAGCTATCGAAATGTTTCGCCCACTAATAATAAGACTACCCTAAAAATGTGTGAATTTTGCCAAACATTGACTAATTTTTTTATGGTTTTATTTTATATGCCATCTTATTAGCTTCATAAAAATACAAAGTTTACTACTTTTCGTTCACTATAACAAATACTACAAGAGTAAAATCAGATGTCATTACTTTAATCACGATGTCATACTTTAAAACGCGTTCTACTCAAAATGTGTATGTTTGTGTGTGTTTTTAAAAGCTCAAACGGGGACAGCGACTGCTCAAAATGTTTTGAAAATAATTAATTGAAATTTTTTGTGTGTGTTTTGTGTAATAGTAGAAATATTTTAACCTTCAGACTTATCAATCACTGTTTTATTACAAAATTCACAGTACCTTATGTGAATATAATCACTGTTATTTTAAGCAATTTCATATATTAACTAAGACAAAGTGTTCTAGTTTTTGTAAAAATGAAAATATGAAAATATTTCATTTCAAAAATGAAAAACATAGCAACACATCAGAATTTAAAAATTGAAAATTTGTTCATAAATTTTTGGCACAGAATGGGCCACGTTTATGCTATTTTTTGTAAATTTTTACCAATTTTTTCCCATTTTAGTAATAATTTATTTCCGTCTTCCTTATTTTAGCACACATTTCTTAAAATGTACTAAAGTCTAAAAGCCACAAAAAAAAATCCACATACCTCTATTTTTTTTTAAAAAAAGTTGTCGAGAGTTGTCAGATACCATAATCGAAGCATCAATCGCATCAATTTCATCTTTAAATTTAAATTTTAAATCAAAATATCTTTTTTCGAATTTTTCAATTTCCGATTCTTCTGCACTTAGTTCTGCATCTAATCTCTCAAATTCAACAATTAGCTCTTCCAATCTCTGCAATCGAATAAGAATTTCCTTCTTTAAATTTGAATCCACCAGCTCTGTTTTCTAATCTACTTAATTAAGCTTTAACTCTCCCTCCTGCTACTTTTATCGACTCTCTCTGCTCGTCAGCCATTCTGATAAAACAACAATTAACGTATTGGAAGAAGACAGCTAATGAGAGATCCGTATATATTTCAAAATCTTAATTTCACAATACAATTTCAAATCAGATGTTCTTCTCTCTTTAAGAAATACAAAATGAACACCAGATAATAAAATTCAAATTACTGCTTCCTTTGAAGAATCTCTTCTCTCTCGGTACTTCTACTTTTTCTTGTACAAAATGTATGGGTCTTGTGTAACAGTAGCAAGAACAACAAGTCTTCAGCAGTTGACATCCATCTTTATTGGTATTCAATTCACTCACTCACTATGGTGTCATATGCACCTGTAGTTCAGAGCACCACTATATAGTTCGTATACTGTTGCCATACAAATAACAAGATATACAGATGTTCCAAGATAAATAACAAGATATGGGAATATTCCAACAGTTACCAAATAGTTGCGGGATCGAGCTTGTGGATGAAAATTTAAACCCCACGTTCTATTCCTGATTTCCACTAAAGATCCACATGGTATGAATGTTAAATTTCTTTTAATGTATTCAAGCTTTTTAAATGAGCATCAATAAATACAGATTTTGTCACAACTGTAGTGCATACTTATTTCCCTTGAAAAAAATTTGATATTGATTCTTATAATACACTGCACTAAAATACAGAAAATTCGTAAATCATTTGTACATTTAAGTCACACCCTTCGAAAATGTAAGATAAGTTTTATGCATATAATATATGTTTCTCCTTTTTTTTTTTTAAAAAAAAGGAGAAACATATTTAATTTTATTTGAGTTAAACCTAAAAATACTCAAGTATGCAATCTGGTAAAAAAAAGTATTCATGTTAAGACCTAAAGTACTTTTTTTTCTTTGTGTATCATTAATTCTTAAGTAGTACGTATAATTAAACTAAAAAAAATTATTTGAAAATTCGGATAAATGTCCTTTTTTCCCAATATGTTTAAATCGCGCTGTTGGCGTGAGGTGAAAGTTGGAGTAACAACTTGGATCGCCCTCGCCACTCGACTGAGTGGTAAGTGAGTGAGTGACTATTAACGTCACACTGTTTAGAAACACGAGGGCCTTTGGTGGCGGACCTCGTCATTTTGAACCATGGTCAAGTGACGAGGACGACAGCTAAGCTGGCACCCCACCCCCTCTTCTAACTACCACACCACACCAACGGGAGGACGTTTGAGCTCTCGACAGACTTAACGTAACGTGCATCTCTCCCCTACACGGTGGGTCTTTAGTGGTACTGGGATCGAACTCATGACACGCTAGCCATGATCCTATGCCTAGACCACTTGACTACCGCGGCCACGCCACTTGACTGAGGTTGAAAACAAATAGCTCGGAGGATTATAGCAATCAATCTATTATCATTGTTTTTTTAATTGAAAAAAAATTGTATTGCTTTTCTGGCAACATCATTAGCTTATTAAAATCTAATAGTTCTTTTTAATACAATAATACGTATTTCCATGGCAAAGGAAATAATAAGGAAATATTTATTGACAAGATTAAATTTCATTAATTTTTGACAATCATTAAAAGTTAGTGAAAGATATACACTAAAACGAATGGAAAGCCCAAATTTAAAAATACCACATATGATAAATAAAAAAAGATGTGTACACCTATAAAATGAAATAGAAATGCAGCTCTATATCAATTCAGAATAGTTCATAGTCTGTAATTTTATATTCTTGAAAAAATATATTATAAAAGTCTGCAATGGAAATATTCCCAGAAGTTATATTAATTTAGTTAAGTTACACAATAACAATTACCCCTAATACTAGAAAAGCATTCAAAAATTTAAAAAAAAAATACTTTGTTTTATGGAATTGAAAATGTTTTAATCGATAAATGGGATAGAAAAGCCACCGGAATCCACCAATTCAAGATATTTTTTCGGCAAAACTTTATTCTCCACTAAATACAGCTTCTTAAGCTTAAAGCGGATGCGAAATAAATTAAACAAATTATCAATATCTCAATGGAAAGTAGTGCAAATCACACTTACTAGATGGAGCCACAGAAACATTGCATCAGATTTTAAGGATCTTTCAGGTACAAAGATAAAGCTTCAAGAGAAAAAGTTCGAATTTTCGAAACACATGTATTCATTATTCATTTTATAATTAAATGATTCCGAAATGAAATCAGAAATATATATAAATGCATTTTAAGCACAAGGCATGATTTTAAAAAAAACTATTTATTCTAATTTCTTCCAGGTGCAATCAAAGAAAACAAATGTGTGACGATGTTCTATTCATTACAAATTCATATCACAAAGGGTTTTTGTTTATAAAACTCTACCTAAAGCATCTCCCTAATGTAATTTTCACTCCTCAAATTTAATTTTTGGAACTTGTGTATATTGAAAACAATGACTGAAGTCTCCAGTTGTTCAAAGTATGCCAAATTCCAGCAAACTCTGGCATTTTTTTTCCCCAACAGATTATCATTTTCGATAAATTTTGGGTTTTTGTATTTCTATATATTTTTCTCTTCTTTTTGCTTTTTTTTCTCACAAGTTAACAAGTTTTTGAAAATAAGAATGCAGAATCTGAAGTGAAACCACGTGAGAGAAAATAGTTTATTCCATATGCGTATCTACTTTTGTGAGGACAGAAGTGAACGTTGGTTTCAAGCATGTAAGAATGTGTTAATTCTAAAACTGCTATTCCCGTGCAACAGCTCTAAAAGTTCATTTGCAGAAAAGTGTATTTTATTTTTAAATTTTTTTTATTTCCAATAGTTGATTACAAGAAAACTGCAAACAAAATGAGAAACAGAGAATATTGACAAAAAAGAAGAAACAAAAATAAAAATAAATAAAAAACAAGAAAAACACAAGTCCACAGCATAGTCTATAAATCACGCATTTTATGTCTGGCCTCCCAATACCTGCTTCACATGGATCCAGAACTGAGTGCACGGCAGCGTGCCAAATGAATGGCGGTAAGGGAGTTAGTTAAGGGAGGAAACTATATAGTTCACATAAGTAGTTAACACAAACTATGTCAATGAAATCAAACATTGTTACGATGGGATCCAGGTTTTCCGTTTCGCCCAATGTCCCCCGAAGAGCAAATGGAGAGAGAGAAAAATCAATACTTGCATGAAAAAAATGTCGAATGTAGAACAAACGTGGCTTAGTAACAAGATTTAAAACAGCAAAATGTTGGAGACATATCTAAACTTTCGGAATGAGTATACAGCTAGAAACGATTTGTGTGTGTGAAGGGATTTGCTTCTATTATATAATTTCATTCTATTCTACTTTCTACCTCATATTTATTACACAAAATACTATTTTTGTGTCGTAGGTATGAAATCCCTCCTGAATATGTTTCTGGCAAACTACATATTTCTTTTCGTTTTTTGTGGATTTAAATCTGCCAAGAGAATCCGTGAAGAAAAATCTAAAATTATTTTTAAGGTGACTGCCTACCTTCGGACCCAAATTTTAAAAAAAAAAAATTTTTGAAACAAATTGAGTATTTTTAGGAAGAAAAAGAGAAAAAAATATGTAAATACATAAACATTTTAAAATAAATATTTTACTTTTAGAAAAATTGGTTGTTTTGAAGGAAATTTTACCAAATTTATACTAAAACGGGAAACACTGTACAAAAGATTCTAATGCAGTTATCTTAATTTCCTTTATACACAACATACATACTATAGTGCTTCTTAAAATGAACCAAAATCTAAGAGAAATATTAAAATACAAAAAAATTACAGGCAATTATACATTATAATATGAAGATTTTGATATTTTTTAAGGTTTTTCTTCATAAAAACTACACTAAATGAAAAACTATTCAACCTACAACAAAACTTTTGGTTCACTTTATGAAAAATAGCACAAAAAACATTCACACAAAATTTTAAAGCATTATCTTGTTTTGTTCTTAAAATATCATGCATCTCGTAAGAAGTTTCTTTCGAAAACATAATTTTGAGAAAAACTCAATTAAACTTTTATGTTAATGTAAAAAGGTATACATACTCTACAAAATTTTCTAAAATTCACCAGGATGATATGTTACACCTTCTTTTTCTTCCTGGTGCAACCCTTTTTTCTTTCGGTGAACTCGTGTTTGTTTCCTTTTCAATTTTGTAAAGGGTAGTGAATGTCTTTTTGCGTCGTTAATCCGTCGATAGTCATACAATTTTAATACGCGTACCATATAACTACCAACATTTAATCCCAGCTTATTTATTACTTTTAAAAAGCCACTAGCACCTTCATTAAATTGTAAAACTGCTATATATGCCCCTAATTGTAAAGTTTGAAGTTCAACAAAGTTTTGTTTAGGAACTATGTTCCACAGAACACCATTGAAACTCTCATTGGCGTTCTGAGTCATTCCATGCCAACACTTTTCTAAAAGTTTTTGATCAGACAGTTTTAAGTATTGTGGTTTCACAATATTTATAATATTTTGTGGAAGTCCAGGGGGTTTGGCGGTGAATATTTTACCAAGTGCCTTTGCTTTTTGAAATTTGCACCAACTATCGGTTCCAGTTGGGCATTGACCATGCATAGGCTTTTCGGTACTGGAACAGCAGTGGTAAAACGCAGCAGTAACTGTGCTTTGCATGTTTGCTAAATTGTTTGTATTACTGCGAATTGCTATTCCGTAATAATTTTGCAATTTATCGATCAAATTGTCCGTCAAATTTCCCTTTCCTCCCAATCCTTTCACCGACTTTTTTAATTTTCTGAGATGACTCCCAACCCTTTTCTGCACGTGACCAATGCATTCTAGTTTGTTAACTGTATAAGGAGCATACATATTTTTTACCGATTCATATGCTTTGGAATCCCTATCACCATAGTAATCCGTGTACTGTAATTTACGTAGATTCCCTGATCGCTCAAATATGCGATATGCTCCGACAGTCTCCATGCTTGAAGCAGAACCTTTATGATTGAAACAAACATGTGTATTAGAAGCAGCACCTGGAACTTTAGTCAGATTTGAACATGTTCTACAAAAATGTGACATTATTTCAATGTCTAAAATCTTTCCTGTGTCAATGGATATGCAACTGACACAACCATTGTGAGACGAGTAACCACGCTTCTGCCAAGTCCCATCCATCGACACGCCACAGCAGCTTAATGATTCTTTGGGCGAGTTTTTTAATTCTTTTACCTCAGTTGCTGCATTTTTCATGATTTCTATAGAAACTATAGATGCAGCCTGCTGAATCTTTAATTCTTGATTTTGAAAAGCTTTTTTGGAAAGGAAAGGCAAGTTCAACATACCGAACAGTTTATTTCCAGCAGTGTACCCTTTTCCAATAACTCTTAAGGCAAAAACAATAAGAGTATTCAGATTAAAATTATTGTTGATTTTTTCCGACGAAGTAAAGCCTTTTAAGAAATCACAGTTCTTACATTTTATGGAAAAGTTTGAGCATATTCCATACCTAGAGTTCTCTGTCAAACTGAGTTCATCATGTAAACAAATTGGACAACAGAGTACTGAAAAAACAGAAAGCAATGTGGTGATATCAAATATTCGATGTCCGAATATTTCATTACAATTCCCAGAACTTTTTTCTGAGAAATTATCATTCACAACTTCAAGCTTTGATGCACTTGCAGTTTTCCATTCAATATTACTTCCAGTAGGTGTATCTTGAGCATCTATACTTGAACGTTTGTTTCTATATTGATTTCCGGAAAACTTTCGCTTTTTTGGGCGAGATTTATAATTATGGCCCATATTTAGAATGTTTTAAAAAACTTTTAAGCAAATTTTTAAAGTAAAATATCAATTTTTGTAAGAAAAAGAGACCAAACATATAGCTTAATAAAAACACAAGCTAGAATGTAAACCGACTGTCTGTTGCCAATTTTTAGAAAGAAATAACTACACTAATAATAAAGTAATGGCTTAAACGCTAGAAAAATTACGGAAATATATTTTATAAATTAAAAAAATGAGAGAAACTGTAGAATTTGAGTTAAAAATTGCAATTTTCTGCAACTTCCGGTTCGCTTTTGCAGAGAGTGATGTTTTTTAAAATCACTCTAACTTAATTTCTATTTTGTGTTAAGGAAAAAGAAAAAATGTTTTGGAAAGAAAAATGTTCAAACTATGATATTTTGAAATAAAAAAAAAATTGCCTTATGTGGTCGAAAAACCACATTTTCAACGTAGGCAGTCACTTTAAGACGCTGTTGACTGCGTTATTGAAAAGGTTGATGAGAAAGAACATCGATGTCGGTATTGATCGTTGTAGCATCTGAACCTGACGTATTGGCATTTACAGTTCCTGTTGAGCATCTGGAAGGGAAAGGAAAAAATACCGCCTTCTCCAATCACATTTCCTATTAATTATTAGTTGCGTTGAAGGCCGGACTAACAGAGAATTTCCAGTTTCTACCAAACACCACAGAAAAAAGAATTTCTGATTTTTCCCAAACACGACACAAGTTTCTTTTGTATTATGGATCGCACCATTAGAATACGTAATATCTCAAGACAATGAAAGAACAAAGAAAGAAAATAAAATTCTTTACAAAAACTATGAATACTAGCGAACACTCAGCTTGCAATGACATGGTAAAGAATAAAAATATATAACTTTAACTAAATGGTCATGTTTGCGAAATGGTTGCTTGGTTTGTTTCTGTAGAGTCGGAATTTCAAGTACAGCTGAAATGAATGATTGCATTATGTCTCAAATTATCACTTTGGCGTTATGTGGAAGTGCAAATAGTAGGTTGCCAAATCAGATGTCCTCGATCGCGGTTCAGCATCAGTAACCCTTGTGTAGCTTCGAAGGGCGGCATTAATTAACAATCATTCACCAACTAAAGAAAGAGCAGAGGAGCCAGGAATTGATCTCAAGCTAGGCTCCCGCTCTTTCCGCTCCAAGCATCCACCTGTTGGGCACTTGGAGAAACAAAACGGGAGGAAAAGCAACAGTTTCCTACTGTGTTTTTAAAACAGTTTCTTTAAATGGGCGGCAGAAAAAGTCATTTTAACACTTTCTCACTGAAAAATTATTTTTCTATTGAACTTTTTTTACGAAGTACAAAATATCCAGAAATTTGTAATAAATACGGAACATTCGGGGAAAAAAAACTAAAGAAAATTAAAAATTAAAGTTTCTTTCAAATCTTACTTTTCCCTCTTCTGTAGAAACTTGCAGAGTTTCGTGGGTTCGAGCCCTGGTGCCACTGAAGAGTCACAGAAATCCTCCCGTTGGCGTGGTGTGTGTGGTGTAGTTAGGAGAAGGACTGCAGACGCCACCGATAGTCCCCGTGTCTCTTTATAGTGCGGCGTTAATATAACTCATTCACTCTATCTGAAGGAACCTGCTGTGCATTTAATCACACGAAGAAGGGCGAAAAAGGTAGAAGGTGACAATTTGCTACCATATTTTCAAAATTTACAAAATGCGGTAAGTTCATGCATCTTTCAAAAAAGTATCTAAACATCCTTCTTTTCAAAACAAATAACACGATCTCTATTAATTGTCGAGTATCAACATCAATCCTAAAAACAAGTTGCACATTTTCCACACACTGCACTAATTACAACAAAAATATATTTCTTTTTACGTACATCTCGGTCGAATGTTTCGTCACATCATTGGTCAGACAGATAATGCGGTGTTTGTAAAGTACTCAAGTAATGTTGTTGCCCCCATAAAACGAAACAAAAGACAACGAGCAATAAGTTTATCAACAATGGGTCCTATAAATCGTTGTCGTAGAGCAATATAAGGGGTCACAGGGGTGTTAATCTCGGATTTTTTCGAATTTTCGAAAAAAATATATGTTGTTCCTCATTTTCTTTTGAACATTTTGATACCAACCACGTGATAGTGCTACAAAAACTTTGAAAGTTATTAAAAAAATTCCAAACAGCAATTTAGTAATAACAGTGTTTAAATGGACACATGCCACGCCCAGTTTTTTTATTTCCGCAACGTTTCATTTTTCTGTTTTTAAAAAGCCTCATGAAATATTTTAAGCGCTTGAGTTCATCAGGAGGAAGCTTGCAACTGAACACATTCATTCTTTCTGTGTTTACATTCTGTTTTGGTAACGCTACCACGTTGTTTGAAATAAGTTATCGAAATTCAAAACAACGTTGTTTGAAATCGTTATCGAAACTCAAAACATTATTTATCTTTTGATTTGAAATGGAAAATATACATCCTAGGCCTTCAGGTAAGCGTCCTTACAAAAGAAGATTTAGAGGGAACCAATTCATGAAGGTATGTCCTGATACAAATGTTGCAGAAAGGAGAGATACAGGTAAGTGTGCTTCCAGTAATAAAATCTCAGGAATTCAGACTTCATTAAAGTCAAATCTTGTTAAAGTAAGTGAAAACTTCAAAGGATATCGTATTTTTGATTTTATTTCAACCTTTAGATCTATTTTGTCAGTATCATGCTGTTTAAAATGTCATAAGCCATTAACAATTAATGAAAAATCCACTCGTGGTTTATGTTCGAATTTTGAAATACATTGTAAAAACTGTGGGAGTATTTGTACTTTTTCAAGCTGTGAAAACACTGGGAATAAAAATAATGCTCCAGAAATTAACAGAAGATCTATTTTAGCAATGAGATGCATAGGTCAAGGTTTAAAGTCATTAAAAACCTTTTGTGCTGTAATGAATCTTCCTAATCCTGTTGAACAAAAATCATATGATGTTATTAATAATAAACTTTCACTTGTTATGAAGGAAGTCGCCGAAGAAAGCATGAACAGGGCAGCTGTCGAAGAAAATTCTTCGTCACCTGATAACATTTTAACGGTAAGTGGTGATGGGACCTGGAAGACGAGAGGACATTCATCGTTGATTGGAGTATGTACTCTAATAGGGAGCGAAACAGGTAAGGTTTTGGATCGGGAAGTGTTGTCCTCATTTTGCAAAGGATGCGACAGTTATAAAGTGGTAAGGTTTGGTATCAAGTACAATAAATGGCTAAGAACGCATAAGATTTCATGTAGAAAAAATTATTCTGGCTCTGCTGGTAAGATGGAGGTTGACGGGATGTTGAAGATTTTTATTCGATCAGAAAAGCTTCACAACCTGAAATATTCGAACTACATAGGAGATGGCGACACAAAAACATTCAATGCCCTTTCTGAAAAGAAGCCGTATGGCGATAACCATCTTATTCAGAAAATAGAAAGTGTAGGCCATGTGCAAAAGAGAGTGGGCACAAGACTTAGGAAGCTTAAATTAGTATATGGTAAAAAGAAATTATCTGATGGTAAAACTATAGGCGGTAAAGGTAGGTTAACTCATAGTTTAATTAATAAGCTTACGCATTACTATGGTAATGCTATTCGATGCAATTCTACTAGTGTAGATGAAATGCGGAAAGCCATTTGGGCTGTTTGGGGTCATTCTTGCAGCACCGATGATGAATCGATGCACTGGTTTGTCCTACAAATCCTAATACATGGTGTAAGTATAATGCTGCAATTAATAATAATTTACAAAATTATAAACACAAACCCTCAGTTGCTAAAGCTGTTCGAGATGTAATTAAGCCTGTATTTGCAGACTTATCTCATCTGGCACTCCTGAGGAAATGTTTAGGAGGTAAGACACAGAATCCTAATGAAAGTTTAAATTCATTAATCTGGAAGTTTTGTCCTAAGACGATTGGTTCTAGCCTTCAGATTGCAGAGATTGCTGCAAATCTAGCAACCAGCATTTTTAATGATGGAAATCAAATACTTATTACTATTTTAGAGAAATTTGGCTTAAAAATTAACAAAAATGTTTGTGTGTCCCTGGCTGAACGTGACAATCATCGAATCTTTACGTCAAGAAAGAGGAGCTTATTTGCATCGTTTGAAGCTCGCAGAGCCAAAAAATTTGAAAAGAGTAAAGAAATTCAGCTGTTTAAGCAACAGGAAGGCATATCGTATGATCCTGGATCATTTTAGCATGTAAGTTTTAAAATTTATTTTCTCAAATTCAATTTAAAACTTTAAAGCCTTTTTTCTCAGTTTGTGTTTTTTTCACTTACGCGCATTGCGTTTCAAAAACTATCATACTTTGATGCATAAAACTTTACAGAATTATAAACTCTATCATAATCTTTAAATCCTAGCTATTTATAGTATTACATATTTGTAATTTTTTGAAAAATTACAAAAAAATTAAATTTTTTGAAAAAAATTTAAAAAATTTATTTATTTTATTTTTTAAAAATATTATTTTTTATTCTATTTATATAAAATCGCTACCATCTAATAAGGATATATTTGACTTTATAAATCAACTTATTGCTAGTAATTAGAATTATTATTTCAGAAAATATCATGCGCGTCGTAAAACTTACTATTTGTTTCTTACAAAAAATTTTGTTATATTTATTTGCTTATTATTTTTAAAATTGTGATTATATTTTAGACATTTTATACTTTTTTGAAACTTTATTCCTTTATAAAAAATGTGTAAAAGAATCAAATTATTTCATTTTAACCTCAAAGAATTATTTCTAGTCGAAAATTGTTCGTATTTTGTGCTCTCGAAACATTTTTAACACCCCTGAGACCCCATAAACACATTACGCAGAGATAATTTCATCTCTCTCTCTCTCTCTCGAACCTTTAAATTTATTCAAGAGTAAAGATTCAGTTACATAATTTGAGCATTAAACTTACAGCACTAGAATTAGCATTGGATCGCTGCCACGATTCACTGGCACGTATGTGACGAATTTCGGTTGGGAAATGGCAGTGCGGAGATTTAAAATTTTGGGGTGTAGTTTCAAGTTGACTGGTGCAAGGAAGGAGAAGAGTAGAGGAAGATGCTGCTTCTGATTCAGTGACAGAAATAACATGTCACGTCGTAGAGTGGATACGAAGTACCCCTATTGGATGGAAGACGTCGTGTAGTGAGTCCTATTGGCTGTCCAGAGGCTGTTATTCAAGGTGAACAGTAGAAAATGGGTGGAACCAATGTAGAAACAGGGTTATGTACAAATTACGTAAGCAGTAAAAATTTAAAAAGAAAAAAAAATACTATACTTTAAATTAAGATAATTTAGAAATAAATTTCGAAAAGGTGAATGTGAAATTCAGAAATTATCTCGAGAATGTGTCGTGCGAGTTTCACCCGTTACGTATTTTTCAAAAATAAGCCAAAATATTTGGCTTTCTACACTACCAAATGGTAGTGTAGAAATTTTTTTGCGGGGTAGATAGATATAAAATGGAACAGAATGAAGCAATTTTTGTATAAAACAATGAAGATAAGAAATATATTTCACTCCTAATATCAAATGACAACAAGGGCTATCGAACCTACTAATTCTCGCAAGCTAAGCGAGTACTTTACGATCTAAGATCTGACCCTGTTGCATTCCTTCTTTCTCCGGAAACCACCTGTTGTGCTCTCTCGGATTGAAAAAAACGGCATGGAAAAAAGTAACACCTGCACGCACGCACGTTATAGCTGAAGTAAATTCTTCCTTTCAGTACAAGCAAGATGGATATCAAATAAAATTCCTCCAAAAGCTCAAAATGGATCTCTGAAAATTTAAGTTAGAGATATAGCAGTATCTACACCTACTAACAAAAATATTGTAAATGATGATGAGGATGACAGTGTTGTAATTCCTCCCAAAATAAGATCGAAGTATTACAATCCGCCTGCTAAAAGGCCATGTCAGGATTATAGGCATGGCATGTACAGCCATTTTCGATGAGTTGATAAAATTCCAAGGTCTCGCAAGGGCAAATTTGAAAACTACGAAAGCAGTTCGAAAATATGTTGTGAAAAATGCAGTGTTTATTTATACTTAGCAAAAGCAAAAATGATTCTCTAAAAATTATCACAGTAAGTAAATAATGAGTCAACAAAAGAGTTAATTATACATCAATAATTTTCTTGTAACAATTTTAGATGAATTAAGTTTGTTTCTTCTATCAACTTAGAGTCAAAAAATGTATAACTCTTAAAATTTCACAGGTGATGATTTCCCAGAAAACGTCCAACCCGTACGATTATGTGGGCACGTTCCAGGGTGGAAGCGAAAATTTTTTCATTATTTTTCCCAGTGTCATTGGGTTCCACAAAGTATTAATAACCAGTTGAACTTTATATTGAAAGATAAAAAATACTTCGGCTCTTAAATGGTTCTGCCGCTGGCAACGAATTGGGTTTGTAATGACAAGAATATGATCGTTGTACTAATCTAGCTTCCTTTTTATATTAGACTGCTGGATGGGTGTAGAAAATATTAAAATGATCAGAGTAGATTTAACTAAATTACCAGCCTTCTTTAATCATAACAGATATTGCTTTTTGGTCATGCAAATTTCCCAGTGCAAACGAGATGGTCCCCAGTTGGTAGGTTTTGCTGTCTTGACAGATCCAAGAATTCAAGAAATATCTTTAACCAGTTCACTGGAGCTCCTCCGTTCGAGAGTGCACAACTATGTGTGTCGCTGAAGTCGAGTCCTCTCGACAATAGCTGTTGAGGTATTGGATTAGAAAAATATACTTTTATTCACCAAAAACACAACTGTGGCTTGAGTTCGATACTTTGGCTCGGTCTTGGATTCATGACTTTTAGTAAATTTCAAAATTCCTCGACTGAGAGACAGACTTCCTTCATCTTTATTGGCAAAATATTTTCTACCCATTTTGACACTTTCTGGAATAGGTACTGTAAAATATATCCTTTTACCAGCCTTGGAACCCCAGTAAAACAACTGTTTTGAAGCACAAAGGCCATTAATCTGATGTCAGCAAGGGGTTCTGACTTCGGGCCAGCAACTATTAATGGGCTCAACGCCAGGTCGGTGCCCCATGGAAGGAACCCTATAATAAATCAACTTTTACATTTGCCTCTTTTAGGATAGCATCTAAAAAGCATTATCATCGCACATTAATAAATCCCTTATGCGAACTTATACGTTGCCTTAGCCGGTGGAACGCATGATGATAAAAATACATGCAATAGGAAATATTTCTTATATCTTCATAATATATAAAATATACGTGTTACAGTGTTTGTCCGCGATGGACTCCGAAACTACTCAACCGATCATAATATAAATTGCATTTTGTGTGTCATTTCGTCCAACTTAAAACATAGGATAGTTTTTATTTCAATTAATCACGCCATAATTTTTTAATTGCCGGAAATGTGAAGAATCCGGAAAAAACGTTACCAGATTCCCGTAAGGGAAAAATCGCAAAATGTGGCATTGCTCATGTGTCTGTGGAAGCAGATATTGCAAACCAAAATGCACGAAAATGAAGTGCCTGGCGTATTTCGGGGTGTGGAATCCGATTTTCGAGTCAGTTTTCAAACTTTACCGGATAAAGCCGGCCGACCGCATTTTAGACACACCATAACATGGGCTTAGGTTATAAGCCTTTAATCGTGAAAACTTGGACCCTGGTGTACTTCAAAATGGATAATCCGAGTCTGATATCCAGTCTGAGAAATAACTGTAACTTTGCAGGTTAATTCAGGACGGCCATTTATTACGCAAACCGTGGAAAGAGCTTACCCTTAATGTCTTGGCGCGGGAAAAGTGCGTTTCTCTTGTAATTCGGGATGGTGAACGAGAGTTAGAAATTGAATTATAGAAATTCCTATAACTTTGACAGATAATGCCAGACTGCCCCTTCCAGGGACTTGCTGGCCCAGGGGAACAAAAACAATTTCATATTGTATCTAGGGGCGGGAAACGATAATTTGAAATTATATTTCAAAAACTCCACTAAACTTGCCACATATTGTCTGAATTAGGAGAAAAGGCAGATGATTCGAGTCCCGCGTACGGATTTTCATTAACTCTAGCGACTGAACTTGCTCGCCCTGGAGCATCAAAAGTCAGCTCCGTGTGCATTTCGGAGTGTGAAATGAGAATCTGAAATTGAATTTTAGAAGTTTCGATAACATTGCCGAATAATGCCAGTCGACCGTATTTTAAACACACTGTAGCAGGGACTTGCCTTAAAAGCCTTGGATCATGGAAACTTTATCCCTGCTGTATTTCAAAACGGATAATCCGAATCTGATATTCAAACTGAGAAATAACAGTAACTTTGCCGGATAATTCAGGATGACCGTCTTTTACGCAAACCGGGGCAGGAGCTCACCCTTAAAGTCTCGGCGTGGTCAAAGTGTATTCCTGGTCTAATTTGAGATGGTTTAAGCGAGTCTAAAATCGAAATATACAAATTTCTGTATTTTTGCCAGATAATGCCGGGGTATCGGAATATTCTCGGACAGCAGTACCAGCCTATCTTGCCGACGTAAAGTGAGTGAGTGAGTGAATATTAACGTCACACTTTTCAGCTACACGAGGGCGACTGACCGCGTAATTTTGAACTATGGTCAAGTGACTCGGACGACACCCAAGCTGACCCCACTCTCCTAACTACCACACTACACCAACGGGAGGACGTTTGAGTTCTCGACAGATTTAACGTGAATCGCTCCCCTACACGGCGGGTTTTCAGTGGTGATGGGCTCGAACTCATGATACGCTAGACATGATCCGAGGCCTTGACCACTCGGCTACCACGGCCACTTGCCGACAAAGAGAAGCAAAAAATGGATTTGGTTGTATTTCGGTACTGCCAATCCGAATATTGTCAATCCAATATATAATTTGATATCTACGACAAATAATGCCAGACGAAAGTACTTTGCACAAACTGTGGAAAAGGCTTGCCTTAAAATTCTTGAGTAGAGAGAAATGCTTTCCTGTTGTTTTTCTGGATGGGAAACAATAATAATAGGATATTGGATTTTAAAAACTCCGGTAACTTTGCCGGATAATTCCAACCGACCGTAATGTCCCCCTTCAGAGACTGAACATACAGAAGCAAGGGCGTCGAAAGTGGGCACCGAGTACTTCTCGGGGTGGGAACGAGAATCTAGATACGGATTTCAAAAGCTTCCGTAAATTTTCTGGATATTGCTGGAGTGTGGTCAAATGGCTTTATGTTCGAGTTCAAACTCCGGATCTTCATTCCCTGCAGCAACTAAACTTTCCAGTGCAGTCGTGCGAAAATATGATTGCAATAGGAAATTGCATCTTCGAGCATTATTGTCACTGTGTTAGATGATAAGAAAACTACACATATCGCATCAGGTGCCATTGAACATTCATAAAATACAAGATGCAATATGTACCATTGAAAAAAAGAGGGGATTGGCTACAAAATTGCAAATTAATTCAGTCATGATCAGGGTAAGTGTATCATGAACCATAAGTGTACCATATAGCATTACATAGAGCTTTGCAAGATTTAAATGGCAACGAGAGAATGTTCGGTGTTGCTGTTGTATTATTGTCTGGTGATTTTCGAGAGGCATTAACAGCCATTCCACGCTCTATTTTTGCTCACAAGATTAACGCCTGTTTAAAACAATCGTTTTTATGGCGAAACATGTGAGGAAAGACCTCGATTAATCATAAACACGCGAGTACCATTTGCAAGATGATCAATCTGAGCAAATATTTCCTAACCAGCTAACTGAATATCGGAAACGGTGAATTAGAACTTCATCCCCAATACATAATGCATGAAATAACCAGACTATTTCTGTAATGTTCTTTAGGCAAAAAGTAACTGATTGCGAGTGTCTTTCCGTATATACTGTATAATTATTTTCATAATTATCGCCTCTGTAATCCTGTTACTTAATCAGAAAAAATATTTATATTGTGATGAAATGAACTTTCAGACACAGGGTTGTTGCCAGTTGATCCAACGTTTCTTAAACCAATCGACACTATTGTTGATGAAAACAAAACCGTAAATTTTCCAACCGAGTTTTTGAATTCTCTAGATATATCAAGAATATCACCACATAATCTTCGGTTGGTTCCCTGGTTATTATCTGCGTAACTTAAATTCACCTAGATAATGCAATGGTGCACGGTTGATGATGAAAAAATTATACCGGGAACTTCTTGAAGCAAACATTTTGACTGTAAAGTTCGAACGAAAATTCGGTTCTGCTACTACAGAATTTGTTGCCACTTATTCCACTGATAACGTTAGAATCTCTAATACCATTCAAAAGGCTTCAATTCCGATTTTTTTGGCTTTCGCGATGACCATAAATGAATCTGAAACCGAACAATATTCATTTAATACTTGGACTTAGAGAATCCATGTTTCTGGAATGGGCAACTAGATGTGACATGCTCCCGTGTGCGCGAAACCGTTGAATCTATTTCATTTAGCAAAATACGGGTTACCGAAAAATAGTGTGCACCGATTAGCGATTAGTTGTGTAAAATTTTTATTTGTTAAACTTTAAAATGATAAAAATAATTTTAAAAATTGCACTTAACGACTTCGTTAGTAATTTATGCATTATACTACACTCAAATAGGAGATGAATGAAATGCAAAATTAAAATAATTTGTTGTTGTATACTTTATTTCGATCCTCCAAAATTATAAACGAAGATTAATTTGACTGCATTGAATAACTTAGAATAATATTGAACTAACGTATTAAAACAAAGCCACAGCAACGCGTGGCCGGATCAGCTAGTCTTTATGTATAAAAATTACGTGTTACAGTGTTTGTCCGCAATGGACTCCACAACTACTCAACCGATCATAATATAATTTTGCATACTGTGTGTCATTTCGTCCAACTTAAAACAGGATAGTTTTTATTTCAATTAATGACGGCATAATTTTGTTATTGCCGGAAATGTGAAGAATCCGGAAAACACATTGCCAGATTTTGCGAATATTCCCGTAAGGGAATAATCGCAAAATGTGGCAATGCTCATGTGTCTGTGGAAGCAGATAATGCAAACCAAAATACACGAAAATTAAGTGCCTGGCGTATTTCGGGGTGTGGAAACCGATTTTCAAGTCAGTTTCCAAAAATAACCGTAACTTTGCCGGATAAAGCCATATTTTAGACACACCATAACAAAGGCTTACATTAAATGCCTTGATTCGTGAAAACTTGGACCCCGGCGTGGTTCAAAATGGATATTCCGAATCTGACATCCAATCTAAGAAATAACTATAACTTTGCCGTATAATTCAGGAAGACCATTTATTACGCAAACCGTTGCAGGAGCTTACCCTTAATGTCTTGGTGCGGGAAAAGTGCGTTTATGTTGTAATACGAGATGGTGAACGAGAGTTTGAAATTGGATTTTAGAAATTCTTGTAACTTTGCCAAATAATGCCGGACGACTGTCTATTACGCAAATTGTGGCAGGAGCTTAACTTTAAAGTTTTGGTGTGGGAAAAGAGTGTTTTCGGTATATTTCGGGACGGTGAACGAGAGTCTGAAATCAAATTTTAGAAATTCCAATAACTTTGCCGGATTATGCCGGACGGCTCTAATGCCCCTTTCCAGGAACTGAACTTGCAGGCTCAGGGGCACCTAAAACAGTTTCCAGTTTTATCTAGGGGCGGGAAACGATAACCTGAAATCAGATTTTAGAAACTCCACAAACCTTGCCGTATATTGTCTGAATTAGGTGAAAAGGCATATCTCTCTTATTCGAGTCCCGCGTCCGGATTTTCGTTCCCTCTTGCGACTGAACTTGCACGCGCTGGAGGAGCATAAAAAAATCAGTTCCGTGTGCACTTTGGAGTGTGGAATGAAAATCTGCAATCGAATTTTAGAAGTTCCGATATTTTTGCCCGATAATGCCGCTCGAACGTATTTTAGATACACCGTGACAGGGGCTCGCCTTAAAAGCCTTGGAGTGCGAAAACTCTTAGCCCCTGGTTTATTTCAAAACGGACAATCTGAATCTGATATTCAATCTGAGAAAATACTGTAACTTTGCCGGATAATTCTGGACGAACGTCTGTTACGCAAATTGTGGCAGCATCTAATCTCTTGATGTATTATTGGGAGGAAAGTGCGTTCCCGGTGTAATTGGAGATGGTAAACAAGAGTTTGAAATCAAATTTTATAAATTCATGTAACTTTGACAGATAATGCCGGAGGACCGAAATATTCGCGGACAGCAAGCAGCACCAGACTAACTTGCCGGCGTAGAGACACAAAAGGTGGGACGTATTTCAGGACTGGCGATCCGAATACTTTCAATACAATTCAAGATAATCCCATAAATACTTCAAATGATGCAGACGAACTTAATTTACGGGAACCGTGGCAGGTGCTTGCTTTAAAATTCTTGAGGTGTGAGTAATTCTTTGCTGGTATTTTTCTAGGTGTCGAACAAGAATCTGAAATTGGATTGTAGAAATCTCCTTAATTTTGCCGGATAATTCCGGACGACCATATTGTCCCCCTTCAGGGACTCAACTTAAGGTATCCGACTAGGTTGAAAAAGTGTTTTTTGACAAAAATGTCGAATTTTTTTTATGATTGTAAAACAAATCCCCGACCTTTAAGATTCCAAAACAGGCTTTATTTTAATTTTACGTAAATTAGAACTCTAGATATAGCAATTTTAATAAGTCATAGTAGTTGAAAACGAAACCGGAAGTAATGTTATCTGGACCGGAAGTGAGCGACATATGAAGTGTTTAATTATTATTTCCCTAAAATGGGATTTCAAAAACCAAAATTTTAATTATCTGTTTACTAAGCCACAGTTTGCTAATAATTATTTCAAACAATTTTGTTGCAAATGATTGGCAACGCTATTTTAAGACTATCACTATTCCGTGTTTGTTTACATTGGACGTTAGATTTACCAAGCCTATCTTAATTCTGCTATTTCTATATTTTGCTTTATTTTTAGAACTTAAATTATTTTAATTTAATCTAAAATTTATTTTACCTGAAATCATTGGTAAATGTCGTTCACATCGTCCCCGTAAAAGAAAGTTTCATGGAAACCAAAATACATACAATGAAATTGCTTCATGCAAGAAAGAAGAAATTATGACCGCCAGTTCACTGAAGCTGCAGCATTGTTATCAGGTAAATGATGATGAAAGTAATACAGAACATTTAACTGGAAACAGGTCGATTGATCTGGAAATTTTAATTGGTATTTTTTCCTTATTGTGTTGCCCAAATAAAAAGTGTAGAGCAGGAAGCCTTTATCTTATGGAAAATTCAAGGTTTGGATTATCTTCAAACTTTTCTTTGCACTGTAAAAACTGCAGTTTCATATCGGCATTTTGTACTTCTAAAAAGTTAGACAAAATGAATGAACTCAATACTCGTTTTGCTTATGGCTTAAGATTGATTGGAAGAGAGAGAGGTGTCTCAGCAGGAAGAAAACTTTGTGCTGTTTTGAATCTACCTCCCTTTCTTTCAAAGCTTGCATTCCGCCAACAAGAATAAAAACTCCTCAGTGCTGCTACTTCCATTGGAGAAAAAATAATGAATGACGCAGCAAAAGGTATTAGGCAATTAAAAAAATCTATACATGATACTGTAAATTGTGGTGTTTCGGTGGATGGTACCTGGCAGCGTCGTGGTTTTTTTCGCTAAATGGTTGTGTTAGTGCAATATCTGTCGATGCTGGGAAAATTGTTGACTTTGAAACTTTATCTCAGTTTTGTAGAAAATGCAATTCAAAGACGGAGCAACAAAATGTGAAATTGCGGTGTAATCATCATAAAGGATCTTCATCCCGTATAGAACCGGTTGGGGCTTATCGCATTTTTGAGAGGTCGGAAGATCATAGAATGTTACGATACACTGACTATTATGGGGATGGAGATTCCAAAGCTTTTGATGCCGTAAAGAACATTTACGGGAAAGATTCTGTTACGAAGCTAGAATGTATTAGACATATTCAAAAAAGAGTTGGAACAAGGCTTCGAAAATTGAAAAGCAGAAATGAAGGACTCGGGGGGAAAGGTAAATTGACTGATGGTTTAATTAATAAGCTACAGAATTACTATGGAATTGCTATTCGAAGCAATATTGGGAACTTGGACAAAATGCAGTCTGCTGTTATTGCTGCCTTCTTTCATTGTTGCTCATCAAAACATCAGCCAAAACATGGACAGTGCCCTGTCGGAGCTGAAAGTTGGTGTAAATTTCAATGGGCTAAAGCCTCTAATATTGTGTATCAGGATAAATCCTTGGGACTGCCACAAAATATTGTTAACACGATAAAGCCAGTTTATATGGATTTGTGTGACAGAAATCTTTTAAAGAAATGTTTACACGGCAAAACTCAAAATCCGAACGAAAGTTTTAATGCAATTTTGTGGCAGATATTACCAAAAGAAATTTTCGTTGAGCATCAAACATTGCGTTTAGGAGCTTATACTTCTGTTGTGCAGTTTAATAATGGCTTCCAGGGATTAATTTCCATATTAAATGAAATGGGCATTGTTTCGGGCTATTATACTGTACGGGGACAAAAAACCTTCGATAATGAGCGCATTGCAGATCCAAAACGTCACTCACTGCCAACAGCAAAAACCTGCAGAAGAAAACTTAGGGCCATTCGGAAAAAAAAAGAAATATAAAAATTGAGGAAGAAGAAGGAATAACATATAAAACTGGAGAATTTTAAGTTTTTTTTTTTTTTATTTACTTTATGTAACTTATAAGTATATTTTTTAAATGTGTTTTTTAAGAATGAAATTTTCACGATAATTTTTGCACGAAAACTGGGATATCTCCAAAACAATTATATAAAACTCAATGAAATTTGCAACATTTATGTTATAAGCCCTTGAGAGTGTAGCAAACTGCCGGTTTTGAGATACTTACATTTAATCACATTTTATAGTCCTTTTTAGCTTAGAATGTAGAGTAATTTTAACGAAAAATCATTAACGTGAAGTTCGAATGCTTATTAAATATTTATTTTTGAAAATATTTTTTAACCTGCGGTTTGCGACACTTCAGGTGGATCAATAAATATATCAATGCAATTAAAATTACATTATGACCAAAATATATATATTTTTTAAGCTGTTTTTCCTAAAATTGAAATTTTTGTAAAAAAATTATAAAAATAATTTTTTTTTTCAAAAACAAATGTGATGCATGGTATTTATTTCATAATTATAACTCTTTAAGCCTATTTATGTTCTTTAAAACAATAAAATTCTTCTGATAATCAATTTTTGAAAAATTGGTCTTCGAACCTAATCGGGTGCCTTAAAAAAGTAGGTTCGTCGCAAGAGGCACCGAGAGTGCCTTTCGGAGTGGGAAACGAGAATCTGGATTCGAATTTCAAAAGCTTCAGTAACTTTTCTGGATATTTCTGGAATGAGGTCAAATGGCTTTGAGTTCGAGTCCCGCCACCGGATTTTCATTCCCTATAGCAACTAAACTTACAGGCGCAACCTTGCGAAAATATGATTGCAATAGGAAATTGCATTGGTAGTTGCATCTTCTGGCACTTTGTTAGATGGTGATAAAACTACACATTTCGCATCATGCCATCGGACATTCATAAGATACAAGATGCAATGTTTACCATTGAAAAAACAGCGGATTGGCTACAGTATCGCAAATGGGTTCAATCATGATCAGGGATATGTGTACCATGACCCTTAAACATTCACTCCAAGCATTACATAGAACTTTGCAAGGTGTAACCCTCAACGAGAAAATATTCGGATTTGCTGTCGTACTACTGTCTGGTGATTTGTTACAGACATTAACTTTCATCCCTTGCTCTCATTTTGCTCATGAGTTAAACGCATGTTTAAAACAATTCCTTTAATGGTGAAGCGTGGAAACACCAAATGACCATAAACACGTGAGTACATTTGCAAGATGATCAATTGGAGCACATATTTTCTAACCAACTGCTGAATATTGGAAACGGTGAAGTAGAAATTCATCCCAATACATAAAACATGAAATAGACGGACAATTTCTGTACTGTTCTTCAGACAAAAAGGAACTGATTGAGAGTGTCTTTCCGTATTTACTGTATAATTATCTAGATAATTATTGCGTCTGTAATCCCGTTACTTAATCAGAAAAAAATGTTGGTATTGTGATGAAATAAACTTCCAGACACAGGGTTGTTGCCAATTGATTCAATGTCTTTTAAACCAACCGATTCTATTGTTGATGAAAACAAAACCGTAAATTTTATAACCGAGTTTTTGAATTCTCTAGATGTATCAGGAATGTCACCACATAATTTTCGGTTGGTTCCCTGGTTATTATCTGCGTAACTTAAATTCACCTAGATAATGCAAAGGTTTACGTATGATCATCAAACAAATTCTCGGAAATTTTTTGAAGCAAATATTTTGACTGTAAAATTTAAACGAAAATTCGGTTCTGCAACTACGGAATCTGTTGCCACGTATTCCACTGATACCGTCAGAATCTCTGTTACCATTCAAAAGGCTCAATTCGTTTGGGTTTCGCAATAACCATAAATGAATCTGAAACCCGAACAATATTCATTTAATACTTGGACTGTTTGGAAAATCCTTGTTTCTCGAATGGGCAACTAGATGTTACATGCTCACGTGTGCAGAAACCGTTGAATCTATTTGAGTTAGCAAAATACGGGTTACCGAAAAGTATTGTGCCCCGATTAGCAGTTAGTTGTATACAATTATTCGTTGTTATACTTTAAAATGTTAAAAATAATTTTAAAAATTGCAAAGAATCAACGTAATTCACCACAGTTATAAAATTAAATTTTCATATGTTGTTACTTAACGACTTTTTTAGTAATTCATGCATTATACTTAACACAAATAGGAGATGAATGAAATGCAAAATTGAAATATTTTGTTGTTTTATACTCTATTTCAACCCTCCAAAATTATAAACGAAGATTAACCTGGCTGCATTGAATAGCTTAGGATAATATTGAACTAACATATTAAAAGAAAGTCACAGCAACGCGTGGCCGGGTCAGTTAGAAATATTATAAAGTTTTTTTAAAGGTCTTATGATTTAAGACCGAGTAGGCTCTGAAGAATTAGGAGAAAACTATCAGGTTGTCACTAATTTTAGCAGGTTATTTCAATGTTATTTTCCCGTCCGAAGATGGACAACTCTTGGTAAACTTTTTACAAGATAAATTAGAACTACAAATGAATAAAATTAATAATAACCGAAATGAGCCTATCACAAGACATAGAACAAGAATCGATGCAGTTTTCTCTAGATATCTTTCTAATTTACATTAGAAAACATATATATCTTATTTCTCATACCATAAGCCTATTATCTCGCTCTTAGAATCAACTACAGTAATTACTGATGTATCCGCCAATGAAAATAATGAATAAAAATAAAAATAAAAACTGAGCCTTATAGTAGTCGCAATAGCAACTTAAATCCTGAAAAAGATGAATCGAGTATGATTGGATATTCTATGGAATAATTATATCTATAATGAAGATTTTATTTAATTAACACATGGAGTAATGCAATTTTTTATCAAAAATAATTATTCTTGTTCAATTTGAGGAAGAGCGGTAATGATAACTAAAATATGACTCATATACTTGTGATTTAAAAGTATTTAAAAACCGTTGAAAAATAGTGTCAATAACAGTACCGCTGTTAGTCGTCGAATCATTTCGATTTGTGTTCATTTCCAGCTTTGTTCATCATTCAAAAAAGCTATTAGTGGCTCGGCTTCTAGAAAACTGAAGTTAACTTTAAAAATCACCACTCAAAATTATGGGAAGCGAGTGATAGTTTTTTTTAAAGAGCAGAACCACCTTCGATATATGTTAAAAGTAAAAAATGCAGGAAATCTTTAATTTTTTGAACCGTTTGATTTGAAGAAATGTAATACGACCACCGAAATCATTGTTTGTCCATTTTCAAATAAGCCTTTTCCCCACATATGTCCCGAATATCTTGACTAACAATACCCAGACCACTTGTTTGACGGTAAGTAATATCCGTATAAGGAGACACAACATGTTCTGTTTGCGATAGATCGCAGTACCAGGTGCTCTGCAGCCCGGTCTTTTAAATTGTACGCAGCAATTGAAGTCGGGTATCGAAACACGTTCGTCATTATCTAACCACTTCTCTGCCAACAGGAGTAATGTACAATTTTGTGAAATAACGTCGAAATCTGTTTGGTGAGTCCTCAGACTTTGGCAATTAAGCGTAAGGATCGCAAGTTTATCCTTGGTGAAATCTAATAAGACTTGCTGGTATGTGCGAAGGGGATTTAGAGTCAAGCGCAAACGAAACCGAGTTTTTGGGCATCGAACCCAGGACCTCCATTCTGCTCTAAACACTAGGCTACCCACGGCCCTAAGAAAAATTAATATGCGTATATGAATATGCATACATATTTTATACATATATAAACATATATATGTACATACATATAGATGGAACTAAAGAAGTTATACTTCAGTCGTGTGGTCTAAAGCACACTCGTTTTTAGCGCGTTTTTCACGTAGTGGAACAAAAGCGCTATTAGGACGCAAATTTCGTCTTCGTTCCATGTTTTGTCGTACCTTTTTCTCAGCCAATAAGCAACCAATTGACCTCGGGTTTTCGGCATTTGGTCACATTTGTGCCCTAGATGAGCCGAATCTTATTTAAATTTCTACATAGTTTTCCCGAATTTCCCTACAAATTTTCCTGTATTTCGCTAGTTTATAACAAAATTTTCTCAAATTTTACCTAGTAAATTTATTGTTTGCAAAAATGTTTTTAAAAAAATCTACCTGCATATTTCTTTTTAGTTCAATAGTAGTACATTTAGAGGAGTGGTACAGTAAAATACTTTCTGTTAGTAAAAAGTTCATTAGTTGCATTATTGTAAAATACAACATGTGAAAAACGCGCTAAAATTACTTGGCCATGCCAATGATTGACATCTTGTATTAGATTCTGACCAGCCTCTCTTGGTGACTAAATGTAAACGAAGCTGAGCAACTTTGTAGATCACACGATCAAGTGTGTGCCTCGTGAAATTTAGACGGTAGGTCATGCGCCTACCGTGGTCACTGCTGGTGTTGGGAATCAGGGTTCGATTCTGGAGATTGAGTCTGAGAAACGGCTACCACATCTAAGTAATGAGATTCGATGGCTATACCGTTGGTTTTAAGATTTGGTAGAGGGTGGTTGGGATTCACTAAGCCTCGTTCCGGTGTTCCACTGAAAATATTTCGAAGTCTGCTCGAGAGTGTTTCCTGGGAAAGTCCGGACAGGGCGAGGTTTTGTCATGTGGAGTGGTGTGGAAGGGATCCTCGTTGCGTTGGGAGTAGGATTTTGATATTTTAACACGCTTTTACAAGTTTCACTTGTATGTAACGTAATCTTGGAACTCTATTTTCGCCCGCTTTAAAAGGTCAGATTAATTCGAAATTTTGTACACTTGTCAAGGATCGATGACTATGCAATAATTTAACAATTTTGATCCATTGTCCTGATCAGGACAACAGGAATAACGACTTTTAGATTTGGCGACTAATTCAATATACTGATTCCAGATTTGGCGACTAATTTCACATACTTTTTTAAGATTTTGCGACTAATTGCATATACCATTTCCAGATTTGGCGAATAAAAGATTAGGTTGCAACCCTATAAAAGCAAAACTGTTGGCATCAGCAATTACCATAATTGTCCAGTTTTTCTGAAAATGAAAATAAAAAAAAACACGTCACACAAAAGTAATTAAACTGCATTGAAAAGTAGGAAAGTAATTGTATGTTAGGGGTTTGGAGTTCTTTGGAAAAAAACGAGTGTGTTTTAGGCCACACGACTGATGTAAAACTTCTTTAAATCCATCTATATGTATGTACATATATATGTTTATATATGTATAATATATACATGTATATTCATATACATGGATTAATTTTTTAGGGCCGTGGGTAGCATAGTGGTTAGAGCATCGGACTCCAGACCGGAGAGCCTGGGTTCGATTTCCGATGCGAGCAAATTCCACCGAGTGCACACGGAGTACGTGCTTGTAAAATCAGTGGGTCCGAAAGTCTTGTGGGCAGTCACAGAAGAAACCACAAGTGCAGGGTGCTGGAGGATATTTCCCTCCCCTCCAGTTCCATGACTAAATAACGGAGGTGGAGATAAGTGGTGTCGCCATCTATAGTAAGGAAGTCCAACCTGTCTCACATGCTCTAGAAACAAAAGAAATCATAATAGGTCTCCATTTTAGTCCATTGACTCTTTTGCTTTCTTCCATTTTAAAGTTCTAACTCTGTTTCCAGCTGTACATACTGTCGTGAATTATACCCTTCCTTCAGATTATCATCTCCTTGTCTACCGTTTAATGTTTCTGAACGTGTAGGCGGATTAGAGAAATAATGAGACATAGTTGCAAATCACTATATTTATTGATGCTTATTAATCACAGGAAGGCTACAACCTCACGATTCAAATTTAAGAGAAATAAAACACAGTTGAGTATGAGAAGGAGTTACTACTAGCGGAACTACGGAATCGCGACTGAATCCACGAAAGATCAAACACGTACAATTACAGCTAAAGCACGTACACGTATTCACAAATTTCTAAATCACTAACCTTATCCTTGTAACATTGGGGCGGTTCCGTAGTGGTAAATGAATTCTTACTGGCAGGATAAGCTGATAGATAAGAATCCACACTCGGTCATACAAAATCATTTCCAATTTCAATCTACTACTCTCCGGCTTAGCTCGTCACGTAACTCCTAACTAATACTGTCAACAACTGCGTGTTGATCTACTGATGCTTCAATTCATTTGACTTCACCTTTCTAACTCTTCACTTTACTTTTTTTGTTAACTCGCTAAACCGGAACTGGCTCCCGGTGGAGATTGGTTGAAATAAATAAAACTTTAAAGAAATTTTGATGAGGTTAGAGGAAACCGTATGGATCCATCACAAACCTTTCGAGAAAAAAACGTGATTTGTTGAAGGTCTAAACGACCTGAAAGAACTCACGTAACTTGCCTAACGCCTGAAAAACTCTGAACCTGCAAAAATTTTTAACTCTCTAACTCCACATTTTTTAATTAAACTAACAGACAAAAATGATTACTCAAATAGCACTCCAAACCATTTTATTTATCTGTCACATATATTCCCTACAGTCCATCCCATTCGGGCGAAGATCAGGGGAAAACCTTGCCATAAGGAAAAATCCCTGATCATGCACTTTACTTAAGTACTAATAAATATAAAAATTTTCCATCTTCACAAGATAATTCCTTCGGTACATTTCATCAAAAGATTCAGGGACTGCTGCGCTGAAAGGAAACTACATCAATTTCTTTCTAAAATATGACATTAAATGCACAGAACCTTATACAACTTATATATTGATACAAATATGGCAGACATTATATCAATGATATGTATAGTTTCATATCAAAATAACCTTCATCTGGTTTCATTTTCAAAAACCCAATCAATCGCGCTGCGCTATTAATGTTGTTTTTAGTAATCGTAATTACGCCACGTCCCGAAACCAGATACTACTTATACATCTTAATAATAAACACAAAAATATATACATTTTTCACATGCAATATATTATAACAAACAATACAAGTAATCTCACATATAAAGCCACGTCTTTAATGTATAGCAAAACAAATGCAATCCAACAAATGTTTTTCAACAATTTGGAAAAATACATAATACAAAAGTTCATTTTTCAACCATTATGAAAACGCACACAACGCAGTAACAACTTTTGTACACTTTTTAAACTTCACAAAAAATTTTAGACTAGCCCACATGGAAAATACTCTGAACTCTTTGTCAGAGGGAAAATAAACAAATTAGAATTATACAATATGGCTAATCTTTAGATCCAATCTGCATAGGCTTTGTCTCCAACCATGGCCTCTGTGCTGGATGACCTTATCCTAGGGCTATCATCTCTCCGCTCCCACCTTCTGGGTCTCCTTATCCACCATTGAGTCTGCTGTAGTTGATATGCTCCTGCTGGGGCGTTCTCTCCTCCTGCGGAATTTCGATTCTGGCTGCTGTCCACTCGACGTCGGCTCCGGAGGTTGTAAGGGCAGTTCCATTCCTGCTGGACTGGACGTGACCTGTTGCATCTGGATTTTCTACTTTCCTCTCTGTGGGATGGTCCTGGAATTGTTGTTCCCTCCGATTGCCTCTCATATTCTACCTTTCTGCACCGCTTTCTTGATGGACGAGACGGCATGGACGAGGACATCTTTCTTTTGTCTCTGGATGCTGGTGCCTCTGGTCTCTTCTTCCTTTGTTGCATCTCGACAGAGGATTCGGACCTTCTTCATTTCTCCCTCTCCGTCCAACATGGTTTCCTTTTCCTGAAACTATACGCGCCAAAGCACGAAGAAACAGTTGACTCCGTCCGCACACGCTTTCTCCTTCTCACCTCCTCTCCATCGCGTCTATCCCTGGTGACATCTCCACTACGTTCCAAATTTCCTGATTCTGATCCTCTACGACTATTCCCATCGCTTCCTGACTGCACTACTCTGAGCCACCTATCATCCGACCTTTCTGACACTACTGCACTATGAAGATTACTTACCGCAATTTCAGATTCGCCAACACTGTCTTCTGATTCTCTTTGATGGTAAATTCTCACCTGATCCACATTAACCGTTATTCTTTCACCAAACTTTAATATTACTAAATTATTATTTTTCACACTCAAAACCTTATAGGGGACCTCAAACTTTGGCATAAATTTACCCACAATTTTCTTACTCGCCGAACTCAACGGGTGAGTTTGAACCAACACTAGATCATGAACCTTCACATTAACGTCACGTCTCCTTTATTATAATATTTCGCCCAATTCTCATGTTGCTTCTTAGTAGTTCTCCTAACCTCCTCAAACAAATTTTCCATATTTCCGCAAACTAAGTCTGATCCATCAGTTACCATTACTAATTTCTGAATTGGTGTGATTAATTTTCTACCTAAAAATAATTCCGCTGGTGTTTTACCCGTACTGCTGTACTCAAAGCATGACTAAACTCCCTGAGAAATTGGTCCCAGTTAGAATGATTATCTGCTACAAAACTCGAAATCATTTGTAGAAGAGTACGATTAACTCTTTCCGTTTGATTAGCTTGTGGACGATATGCCATCATTTTAACATGTTTTATGTTCAACCTGCGACACACTTGCTCAAAAACTTCGGATATCATTTTGAGGCCAATATTACTGATTAACTTTACATAAGCTCCATAACGCGAAATATAATTTTCAAAAAATGCATTGGCCACTACCTTAGGCGAAGCTTTCCTTAAGGGAACTATTTCAACCCATTTAGAAAAATTATCCGTTATTACTAAAAAAAATTTATAATGTTCCGGACTAGTGGCAAGGTGTGGGCCTAATAAATCTAAAGATACTATTTCATTCGGAAAATTCGTTACTATCGGTATTAATTGACCAGCTGGTAATCCATTCTTATAATTGATTTTCTGGCATAGGTCGCAGGTGGATACATATTTATAAATTAATTTTCTCATCATTGGGAAATAACACGCGTCTTTTAATTTTAAGTAGGTCTTTCTTTTGCGCAAATGGCCCGCCATCGGTGAGTCATGGAACACTCGCATAACATCTTTACGTAATGTTTTGGGTATAAATACCCTTAATTCACCGAGCGTGGTTGTATATTTTGCATAGTATAACAACCCATCTATCAATTTAAAATCACGGGACCAATTTCTACAGATTGAGCCATCAATTAAACTATCGTCAGGATTTTCTAAATATTGCATAATATGACCTAACTCCGGATCATTCCTCTGTTCTTCCCTCAACTGTTTCCTAGACGACAATACCAACGACCTAATCACCGCACAATACACCTTTGCTTCATCGTTGCTATCTAATGGATTTCTAGACAATATATCTGCCACCACATTTTGCGTACCTGGGCGATGCTCCCATTCCACATTAAAATCTGCGACTTTCTCAATCTGCGAGTCCGGAATGATTAACGATTCCGTAAAAAAATCAAAACCTATCTTTGCGTGCGACATAAAATCAATGAACAAGCTGCATGGATATTGCATCTTAGCAATCACATGAAAATTCCACAACTTCGAAAATCCCTTATCTTAATCCGTAACTCAACGGTGCCCAAATTTGTGCACTGCGACCCTTGTGCCGTAACTACCTCCGCTAAGGATTTCAAGTCGGTACCTTCTATCCCGCTAATGTTACATTGAGCATTTTTATGTGCCTTTTTCTCATAAAATATTAAATGTACAGACTTAAATTTTTTTCTGTATATTAATTAAACTTTTTTATTTAAACTGAAGTGAGCTTTTTCAAATATATTGTTTAGTTTTTTCAAAAACTTTCATCGTAATGTATCACTATGAATTTTTTGAAAAATTTCATTTTTTTTCACGATAACTGACTTTTACACAAATATTATCGGTATATTAATAAAAGTTCACTTCAGTATATATATTAACATATCAGTAATATTCAGTGAAGATTGCAAGTGCTTCCGTTGAATAGGTTCTGAGCAAATGGTACACGCATTTTTCAAAACACCGTTTTGAGATAATTGCATTTTTATTATAAAATGTCACTTCATCAAAAAAATTATGAATTACAATCTGTATTTGCTCTATTTTTTTAAATATTAGCTTATTCTCAATAACTTTTAAGACTTTTTTCTTATTTCTTTTACTTAGATTTCTCAGAAAATACATGTATAGCATTTTTCACTTTTAATCTATCGAGATATTTTATAGCATTTGCATCATTTTTCCCAAATTATGCATCAATTTTTGAAGAATTTTCTGTTCTGATACATTACTGTCATCCAAGTTGACTATAAATATCATAAATTACACGTAAAAATGTGTCAATGCATGAAAATATGGCTTTGGTAATACATAATTATACGACATTTCGAAAAATTTCCTTAGTGTTTTATAAATTCACATGTAAACACAATTTCTTAAAGTATCAGAATTAAAAGGATTCTTAAAATATTACATAAATGGTATCCAAAACAACAGCAAGAAAACTGATTTTATGTTTTTAAACATGAAATTTGTGTATTTTTTGTATGTAACAAGTTTAGTGCAACGAAAAAGGGCATTGCATTTTGGGATATATTTATGTACCTTTTACTAAGAAACTTTAGAAAACAAAGCTTAAAAATTTTTGTGTACATTAAATAAACATTTATCTTTATACAGAAGTGAAATTTTTTATTTTTAAATTGATCAGTATGTTTAAAAATGTAATTTTGTAGAGTAGAATAATGAATTTTATAAAAATTTTCCTTTTCTATGTTACGACATCTGCTTTTCAGCTAAATGTCTGAGGAATATCTCAAAAATTTCACTTCAGTATATATAATATATATGCAATATAAAATAAATATTTCCAGTTCATGCATACAATTAATTTATAGAGAAAGAAGACACAAATTAAAAAATATAATCTATATAAGACAGTAATACATTGTATGGCACTTCGCAAAATTTCTTTAGTGTTTTGTATATTCACATGTAAACACAATTTCTTTAAATATAAGAATTAAAAAGATTATATAAATATTACATAGATAGTATCCAAAACAACAAGTAAACTATTTTTGTGTTTTTAAACATGAAATTTATGATTTTTTTGTATATAACAAGCTTCATGCAACGCATTTTGAGATATATTTGTGTGTGCATTAAATAAACATTTATTTTTATACAGAAGTGAAATCTTTTTTTTTTAAATTGATCAGCCTGATTAAAAAAATAATTTTTGCAGAGTACAATAAGGAATTTATTAAAAATTTTCCTTTTCTGTGTTACGACATATGCTTTTTAGCTAAATGTCTGAGGAATATTTCAAAAATTTCACTTCAGTATACACAAGATTATATATGAAATATAAAATAAAAATTTCCAGTTCATGCATAAAGCAAATTTATAGAAATGAGAAAACACAGTTTCGAAAAGAAAATTTTCAGAAAACAGTAGCTTTTATATAAAATTTTACCTCATCAAAAAGATCTTGCACTGTAGCCGGTTTTTACCTTATTTTTCTTAATATTATCTTCTTTTTTCTTTTATCTTTTCTAATGTTCTTTGATCATCCAGAAAAAGCATGCTTGC
Source organism: Trichonephila clavata (assembly GCA_019973975.1). Taxonomy (NCBI): domain Eukaryota; kingdom Metazoa; phylum Arthropoda; class Arachnida; order Araneae; family Nephilidae; genus Trichonephila; species Trichonephila clavata. Next base: position 86,231 of record BMAO01018163.1, on the reverse strand, counting down.
TTTCATCAATTTTTCTCTATCGAGAATTTTCATAGCACTTACCGAATATTCTCCAGGTCCTACTGCCATTTACTGAAGTTTTTGTTAATTTGGATACATTACCATCATTAAAGGAACAAACAGTTTTATAAACACCAAGTAAAAGTGTTTCAATGTGCACAAATGTTGTTTTCGGAACCCGTGATAAAATGCCATTATGAAAACTTTCATTCGGGTTTTGTGTTTTTCGATGCAAAAATTATCTCAACAAATCAAGCTGGGAAATATATTTAAATATAGAACTCATTGCTACTACAACAGCAACCGGAAGACTTTTTATGTTTGTAAGACTTACTCGATTCTTCAGCCTGTTTATATCCACACCATGAATTTTCACCAACAGGTCAAAAACAATGTTTTTATGCGCCCATTTTTTTCATATACAATATTTCGAAAGAATATTGACATCTATCACCTTACCTGTATCAATGCTGGTCACAGCAACTGCACCATTTGATGATGTGTAACCGCGTTTCTGCCATGTCCACAATATTATTATTACCTTCATTTTCACAAATAGCTTCCCTCGCAGCATTTTGAATGGACTCCTCGTAAACAAGTTTTACATCATTTGAGATTCACTTACCGTAAGGAGAAAACCTTGTAGGTGGTTGCGGAAGATTAATTATGCTGCAAAACATTCTCACAGCTTCTGCACATCTCCCAATGGAACACGCAGCATATACAAACCTGGTATTTATTGTGGCAATTTGCCTTCCTTCATGAATATTTAAAAAAGAGAATTCTACATCATATGGACAAGCACAACATTTCAGGACACATTTCCAGCCCAAACTTACCTTTTAAAACTTGCATGTCTAAACCTCTTTTACACATTTTACAATGAACTTAATTCTTGAAAGCAAATGCAAGAGTATTTTAATTCATGATGGTATTTTTAATACTTACTTTAATAAGAAGAAAAACTCTAATCAAACTTTATTTTGCACATGTCTCCTTTGATTCATGTGTATGTCCAGCTTGAGGATTGACATTACTCTTTTAGTATTTGAAGTACTGTTACTATGATTGAGAGTATTCATACCTTCTTAAAACGTACCTTTATGTTTTTTTATTTTTTTCTGTCTAGTCAATAAAGAAACAAAAACTTCGAAATTTCAAAATTTCTGAATTTTAGAAATTTTATCTATTTAATTTAAAAACCCAAACACATACGATAAAAACGTGTATGCGCTCCAAAATAGGTAAATAACCCTGACGGTTACGCTTGCAGTTAATCTCTAGTTAATTGTGTATGAATAAATAAAACAGAGAGTGGCTTTGGAAAAGCTTCCCAGATTTAAGAGGCCAATGTTTACATTTCTATCTGTCAAAGGGGGCGTGGCTAATCAGCTGATTATTTTTTGAAAATCATTTTAACATACTTTTAATTAGTAAAATGGCAAGTATGGTACATCATTGGAAAGGTCCTGATTTGGGGATTTTAGAAATATCAAAAACTCAAAATCGACTTCCCGAAGGTGTTTAACCTACTGACTCCCCTTATAGGACGAAAAGAAAAATATGATCGGTACGTCTCCTCTGAAGTAAATGACTTTTCCGCACCTGTATCCCAGAGAGCTTTTACAAACGTGTCATGTAAAAGAATCGGCACATATGGAAGATCAACTGGTGATAACCGTAATGAATTAAGTTTAATCCGATTACGAGGATTTGACTCAACCAGCGAACGCTTACCTCCTGCAACACGATCGCTGAGAAGTCTAAATTGGAATTTCCTTGCCTTCCACTGGTGCCATTACCACGCCTCCAATTCCGCTTTGCTGAATCATCAATGACCCTAACTAACCACCATTCTTCTAATCTGATAACGGTCTGTTCTATGATTTGGTTGGTTGTTGCTGTTTCCTCCTTCGAATGCCTGATTTCGATAATCACGACGAGAAAAATTATTAGCACCTCTGCTTAATCCTCTCTGATCATTTTGTCTATTTCCGTCCCCTGTATCTCTCCAATTTCCATTATTCCGTCTTTCCGCAGGATTCCTACTCATATCCCAACCTCGTCTAGCAAAATTATTACTCGAACCCTGGGTTTCTCTGCTGCTATGACGTTCCTCATACCGATCGACCAACTCTAACAACTGTACCTTTCGTCGTGGGGTTTCGAACCTGTAAATAGGCCATAATCGTGGGTTCGAGTCGCATTACAATATGATCGACCAATTTTGCATCATCATAATTCAAACCTAAAGTCTTATGGATATTTAATAATTTATATATAAAATCTAATGTGGTCTGTCCGTTGTGCTGCTTGGATGAAAAAAACTGAAACTCTAACTCCGACTTATTCCTCACCACTGGAAAACTATATGACAACTTCTTTTTAAGCGACGCTTCTTCGTTTACACACGCAAATCCGATGACCTCAAATCAGTCTAATGATCTCCCAATTAAATGACCCTTTAAATACGTACACTCCAGATTCGCCGGTATCTCATAATAAGCTATATTATCATCAATATTATCAAGGAACTCCGATACATTCTCTCGGCCTGAAAAGAATGATTCCGGCAGAACCCTAAGACCAGCACTCGCTCTTAAATCCGGTATTTCAGTTGGGCTCCAGTGACGTGAATTATACCCTCCCCTCAGACTATCATATCCCCGTCTACCGTTTAATGTTTCTGGACTTGTAGGCGGATTAGAGAAATCAAGAGACAGTTGCAAATCACTATATTTATTGATGCTTATTAATCACAGGAAAGCTACAACCACACGATTCAAATTTAAGAGAAATAAAACACAG
>BMAO01018163.1:0-77900 GCA_019973975.1 Trichonephila clavata | reverse complement strand
TACAAATAGTTATAAAACCTATTCAAGATAGTAAGAAATATTAGACACAGTAGTACAATAGAAAACTCTCTGCATTAGGATCCAAGATTGCAGGATTAAACAAAGTTTTGAGGCTCGCCAGTCTTCACCTGTAGCTGGACTATACTTTGAACCATAGAGAAGAGAAGGAATTAAGAGAAATTTAAACATTACAAATGAAAAACACAATATTATTAATACATAACGATAAAATTATAACCTACAATTAATTACTATTATAGAGTTGAAATCCATGCAAAAAAAAACTATATCATAAAACTTACATCGAGAGTTCCTCAACAAATTAGGTTACCTACCAGATACAAAGGAGTATAGTAGAACCGAATAAAATTAAAATTAGTAAGCTATGATACTATATCAGGGGTCGGCAACCTTTTAACTGTGGCGTGCCAAACCAATCTACCAACATGATTCAGTGTGCCACACATCAGAACATATTTGAAACAATTGAATGCATAGAGATTTAGAAAAAAGATGTTAATAATATAGGTTTACAGTTTTGTTAAGTATTAATTTTGCATCATTTAAATATATTTCTTAACATAAAATTAAGCAGGATTAAATATAACTATTTCTTCAACATAATTAAAAAAATTAAATTGTACACGTATCACGTATTTTTAAACATTTACTAAAATAAGAATTAAACAACGTAAAGTATAAGTATTCCCCTTCATTATAGTTAAATAAAAAAACAAATACTTTAATGTGAACCTAGTGCTTGCACCGCTCTATACTTCATGTCGCAAAATCAGAGGTATAATTTAGACTTCCAGTTTGACACGATATTGAACATTTAGTTGCTAACAACTTCTTTGTGAATTTGAAACATTTTTCATATAATGAAAGATTTGTTCACTTAGATATGTAGAACCAGCTGTGACATTCAAATAATTTACAAAATAGCTGTAGGTTTATCTATAGAGCTATCTCTTTCAGATTTTTTCTTAATTCCATAAATGTATATAATTCTGAAGATGTTTGCCAATTACAAATTTATCAACTTCCATCCACTCAAAAATAGACAAATTTGTAGAGTAATGTAGAGTGCCACTAAGAATTGCTCCGCGTGCCACATGTGGCACGCGTGCCATAGGTTGCCGACCCCTGTACTATATTACTAAGTCTATTTTTTACATATAAAAACCTTAAAGATTGATATTAAATTTGTAGAAATTAAAAGGACTTTCCAAACATACACAATGATATTTAAATAAAATTTAGCATTATTAATTTATGAAACTTGCGGCGCCATCTTTCGATTTACTGTATAACTAATTTTTAAAATTTTTTTTTATTATTATGACATATTGTCATTTCACTGAAAACTATTAGAAATATAATTGTAAAGTAAACTAACAGGACATCCATCCATGTTTAATACAATGGTAATTAAAGTTATAAAATTTCAAATATATACTAGATTTATTGCTAACTAATACATTAAGATAAATATAGATAAAATAGTATTTAAATATATAAAAACTAATAAATTAGAATTTCAGTATGGCACTTTATGAATGTTAAAATTATAAGCATTTCTTTTATCATAAATATTACCATGTACTTTATAATCCTTAATATACTTCCAAGTAATTAGTGTTAACTGGATTTTTATTTATTTTAACTAAGTAATCAGGATGAAAGTTAATATTGGATTTAAAATTACTATTTTTAACAAAAACATTTAGGTCATCTATAAATCTAAAAATGTAATAATCATTTTTAATAATATATTTATATTCATAAAAGTGTAAATATAAATTAGCCAAACTATTGCTAGCAGGGCCACCTTGAGGATAACCTTTAGTTTGTTTTTCAATGAACCATTAAAATTAATGTAACTTTCTTTTAAGACTATATATATATACGTAAGGATAATTAAATTAGATCTAAAATTAAATCCTGTACTACTTCTAAATTTTATTTTCCCGTTACTTCTTCAAGTATTAAATTTATTACCCAGTTCGGGAATGAAAAACACATGGCTTTAAAAGAGCTTCGCCGCTCCTACCATTAATTTTTAATACCTAGTATTTCAAATATGCCTCTTCAATAAGGAATGCACTTGAACAGACATCTGGCTTTAGAGTGGCCGCGGGCTCTTAATTTTTAACACGTGTCCGTCTTTCTCGAAGCCCAGTGGCTGAATGGTTAGTGCATCGCGCTTTCACACCACAGGTCCGAGGTTCAAACCCCGGGCTGGGCAAGGTTGACTCAGCCTTTCATCCCATCAGTGGGTCGATAAAATGAGAACCAAGCTTACTTGGGGACCAAACACTGGGGGTTTTCGCTTCAGGCTGACCACCTGATCGGAACATCTGCTCATGCACCCCAGCGCCCAATGGTCACGTATACTGAGATGGGTACAGTAGGCCTTGGCCCTCATGGGCTGTTGCGCCACTGAGTTTGAGTCCGTCTCTCTCTCTCTTTCAAAGGAGATTACAAAATGATTTCATGGAATAAAGACGGTTAAAATAAAATGTCTTGATGTTCACTCGCAAAACACGACATATATATATATATATATATATATATATATAACTATTTCTCCTTTTCTCTCTCTCTCTCTTTATATATATATATAATTCTTTACTCTATTTCTCTCTTTATATCTATATAACTCTTTGCAATTACCTATTTTATCTATTTTTTTTAATATTGAACAGCGGTTCTTTTTGGTAATTCACTGTTACATGCGATCCTTTTCTTTTATTGTGTCGATGCAGTCCCTTTTTATTAGCTCTGTGTTATCTAGCAAAGAAGACGAATAAGTGTCTCAGTCTATTCAGAAAGGGAAAAATATTTATACAAGGAATTCTCAGTATAGCCTTTAGGGAAGTAATAATTGCTGATTGTTCGGATAAAGCCGTCGGAGAGGAAATTCATCAAATCGATTCCATGCTGAAACGGTCAGTGAAGGCACATAAGTCTCGAAATTATAATGGTCCGATGAAACAGGGAACCTATAATCTTGTCAAGATATTTGGAGTGAGATAAATGAAGTTTACATTGTATTTTCATCTCATGTAAAAGTGTTCCTTGTATTAAAAAGTAGTTTTATATTTTAGTATTTTTAAAAAAATTGTCATTATAATGGGTATTTTTTTATGAAAAAAAATCTAAATGGATGCCAAAATTAGTTTCTAACTTTTCATTGCATAAGTTTTTTTTATTAATATTGTTACGTAGATCCGGGTTCGAGGATTTCATACAAATCAGTCGACAGTTCTTCAATCAAGACAGTTTTTAAGGAGCGATGGAAATTTATTGCCTAAAACAATCCTTGAAATACAGCAGCCGCAGAATAAACCTCAGAAGGCCTTCACAACTTCCACAGCGTTCAGATCAAAAATACGTTAAAGATTATTCACAAGCACTCGCTCGTCCTACTCGACAGCCGAAGTAATTTCTGGTGGACTCTTCACGGTTAAAGGAAGTCTGAGCCAGTTTCAGCGAGTGACTCCCTATTTATAGTCCACACAAATCTTTAGAGACGCTTACGTGATAGATGTGATTTTTGCAGATTTCTCCAATAATTTCCAAAAGAATCCACAGGGTCACCAACTTGCCAAATATGCTCTCCAACATGGTCGCCAAATCACCAAAAATGGTGCCAGCTTGGCTCTATCGCCAGGATTTTGCCAAGTGTTCACTAAATCTCCATTATAATTTAAGGAACGGCGTTGCTAGCGAATATTACAAATATAACATAAAATAAACACAATAGAAAGTAAAGTTAAACGTATTACACATCCAGATATAAATTATTTTCACTCTTTTAAATATTCATCACACAAAATTTGTAACAACTTCATAAAATTATTGCAATGTCTTTAATTGAAAGGCATTTTTTCTTGAATGTTTGTAAACGAAGTGGTGTAAAGTTTAGTTTATTCCAAATTATTTGAATAAAACATACATTTTCAAAAAAAATTTGGTTTTACTATCAATTTAAAGCAACTCATAATTTTCGCAAAATGTCCTAAAAATTTATTCGAGAACAGAAATTTCTTTGTTACGGATTTTAGGAAGTATGCCTATGTGTGGGAGAAGGGGGATTCATGAATGCCAGAGGTCCATCGCCAACAGCCCACACGTTGTTTCACAATGTCCGTAAGTTAAGATCAATCACACTCTCGCCTTTTTGTTTTCAATCTTAAAATAAAAAGTGTATTTCAATACTTAAAAGATTTTTATCTGCTACACTTTTTCTAAAAGGAAAAAAAAATTAATAGAGAATATATATTGAAAAAAATTATTTGTGAAAAACGAAACTAAAATTTGAATTCAGTTGTCTCATTGATTCTAAATTTAAAAATGGCAATTTCAATTTAAAATTGAGAGAATAAAGTCATCACATGAAGAAAACCATCGCAATGGCACATAATATTAAAAAAAAAACCAACCATATATATTGCGAGAGGGGGGGGGGCTTGGAAATGGCTGGTTCAAAAGGCCTTGGACCTTCCTGTAGTGTCATGGATAATGAGGATATTTTGAATTTTCGCTTACATTTGCTTACATTAATATAAATGTGTGCTTCTAAGTCATTTCCAGCTGTGTTATGAACAACCCCTGGAATGTGAAAAAATTTCAAAAGTCAAATAATTCAAGTCTTATCACATTTCGCGTGTCCCCGAAACTAAAATCTAATTGAAAACCAAGCCTTAGCACATTATTTTTCACGATGCCGTCAAAATAAACCATTCTCCCCAAACATATAGCTCAGATTTTCATACAAACGTTACCGAATGACCAACATACGTGCACATTGGATAATAAACGGACTACTCGTTGCAATTTTTGCTATTCGTTACTTCGCGTTTTGCAAGGCGACTGAATAATCTGTTTTGAGAGAATAATCCTCACAGAAGATATGCAGAAAGATGTAGCTATTCCGTCATGCATAAGAAAGAATGCTAAAATAATCTCCGCTGAATACAGAAATAAAATTGTGTGAAAGAACTATTGGTGACTAACTGCACTATTGGTGACGAATGTTGTAATTTTGAATCATGGTCAAGTAATGTGGACGAAACCTGAGCTGGCCCCTCAAGTTAAACAGTTAAAGGACGTTTTAATTTCTCATGCACTAGATCTTGCAATTGTCTGACAAAGATTAAATGTGTAATTTGGTGGAATCTTTGGGACTTTTTGGAAATTGTTAAGAAAAGAGAACCGAGAGAGTTGACGCTTTGATAGAAGGATAATCAAATCTCTCCGTCTAGGTATTCTCACGCGTTATTGTGCGGTCTACGCTGCCTTTATATTTTTAAAAGTATTGTTTTCATTTACTGCATAAACAATTTCACCCTCTAAAATAAAAGTCATCTTGAATAGAAGAATGCCGTACAATAATAAATGCCACCCATCCGGTATAGTGATAAGTGATGCTGACTGCTGTACCGTCGCACCTGGGTTCTAATCCCAGAGAAGGCATGGATGTTTGTAAATGTATAGTGTCTTTGCGGCATGAGGTACTTGAAATAGCCATCAAGCCGCAAGTTTTCTCGTGTGGCTTGGGGAAGAGGAGGGAAGGAAGCCCCTGACACCGTCCAGGGTGTTCTCCCTCAAAATTAAACGGAACTGAATCAAATTGTACAGTAACCAGCATGGTGCTGAAAGCTACGGCTAACGACTTAGCCCTATACCAAGATGAATTTCGCGGGCCTGTATCTGGCCTTTGCCAACCAGATAGCATTAACACTAACAACAATCATAAATTGTTTCTTAATCACTTGAAGGGCAGAGAGAGAGAGAGAGAGTATTAATGTCCCACCTCATAGCTCACCACCACCGAATTCTGTCGGCGGAGGATTTCGTAATTTTGAACCTCTATCAAGTTATGAGGCGACACCTAAGCTCCACGAATAACTTCTCCACCACACCAACGGGAGGACGTTTGAGCCTCGCCATATTGAACGTACATCGGTCCCCTCTCACGGTTGTGAAAGACTCCGAGAGTGTTGTATTTTTCTGTGATATCCGTACTTTCCGAAAACTCACGATTGGAGTAATGTAACATTAGTTAACAGGTATAGACAAAGTGTTAATATTAAGAGTAAAATTGGAGCTCGAACAACCATTACTGCCTTAATTTGGAAAATATCATCTTAGAATGAATTAGTGACAAAAGAGCGAAAACTTTGGTTTTTTGCTGAACTAATATGAAAAATATTCACCATTGCGATGTCCTTACAGTTTATATAATTGCCTGAAAAATTCGAATTTTCAAAACACGGGAGGTTGCTTCCAGCGGTGTAAAGTTTTATTTCAGAAAAAAATGACGTGACAGTATTTGAAAAAAAAATTACTAGAATTAGCTTTAATGCCTTTTCTGAGACCAAAATATTAGAGCTAGATCTTACTTTCAGAGTAACAGGTTAAAGTTGAATAACGTGAATTTAATATTCCCACAATTTACAATCTGAAATATAACCAAAATTGTTATAAAACAGTTTGGTTCATATTTTCGTTATGAATTGCCGAATTAAATACTTTATCGTTAATTTATGACACACTATACTTTGATTTTCTGATTTACTAGATTCCATTTGAATCACGATTGGCTTGGTTTGTACCTCATTGTAATAGTTTGCAATATAGTCCATATGATCGTTTTATTTTCATCATTTCTCTCTTGATTCTAGACCAAACACTTTCCGTATTTTTGTTACTTTTCCCTAATCCTTCTTATTTCTCAGACTAAGAATGAATAAATTGTTCTCGCGCATGATATGGGGCCTTTTTCTCTGATTGTGACAGTTTTTATAGATAATCGAAATAATTTACATTTGGTCTTGATAGTCATTCCTTAAAATAGTTTTGTTTAAAAAAAATTATGTTCATGTGTTCTTTGAATCATTGGTATGATTTGTAAAACTCAGCGCTTATTTGAAATCGTTTTAATTATAGTTTCTGAATATTCAATAACTTCTTGCTTTTATCCCTCGGCTATCGGATGGGTAATTTGAAGGGGTATGAGTTCTAAAAATCTAATTCCTTTAACCCGCTTCGTTTTCAAGTACAACTAAAAATGAATCTCCTTTTTTTTAAAGAAATACCTCTCAGATCGATAGGACCTTTGCTAACTCCCGGAAAGCACATGTTGCTTTCAGATTTCATTTCGCACATATTTTGGGTTTCATCTTTGAGTCCTAACTCGAGATTTCTTTGATTAGCCCTTTTCTAAGCTTACAAAATCTTCCTTTTTAATTTTATCTTCAATTATTCTTTCAAAAATCAATCTTAAAAATACTTCATAATTATCACGACGTGCTTTGCTCCAAATAATTAGGAGAGCAAGCAAGATAGTTACGAAATCTTTGACCAAAAGCCATGCACTGCCGTGAAATGCAGAACACAGATGTAACAAAACGCAATACAGAAAAAAAAAGGAACAATTGCATGGGAGCTTTAATTCTCTTTGGAAAGGTATGAAATGATGCTTCAAGGTAAGAATTTGTGAATGAAAAACTTATTGTGTGGAAATTATATAGGATTTTTAATATCCTTTCGAACTCCTAAGACATGTTTTGCAAGGATGTGATTGGGTTATCGATGAGACTTTAGGGAATTCAATCTTAACAATCTTCAAGATTTGGACTGTACCAGGAGGCTTTGGGCTTGTAGCAAAGCCAAGTGTGCTCCAAATATGCTCGATTCGATTAAGATCAAAAGAGTATGCTCAGATAAGATTTTCCACAAGAAAAGCAGTACTAGGTCTGGCATTAATCTTCATTAAAATAAAGAAATCGATAACGACTACAGCGTAAGGTATGGCATGGAGTCTCATGAACTTTGAACCTTTAAATTGTCCATCCAAATGATATACCATATCATGATCGTAAGTAATGCAATCTTTCCTGAACGAGTACAGGATAATTTCTCAAGGACCCCTTTTTCACACTACCAAAACACGCCGGGTGTCACACTCTAATCTGAATCGGGACTCGTCCGTAAACAGCACTTGACTCATCATTTTACACCCAATCTCGATGTTCTCTTTCTCCGAGTACCTCGGTGTCTTGCCGTCAAAAGAATGCACACTAGTGGACTATGTGCATAAAGTCCATCCTCAAGAAGCTTATTTCGAGTTGTTTGGCTTAATTGGTTTCCTCATGTTGCCAAGAGAAAGGTTTTTTGAGTCTGTGTACAGTTGTCTTGATGAACTGTTAACAAGATATTGGTCATTACTAGCTGTGGAAGTACACTTTGTCTTGACCAACGTCGAACACACACAGTTTCTTGGAATAGATTCCATACAGTCATCAAAGACACTTCTTGCCATTTCAACAGCGGGTTCATTACAGCTGTTTCCTTTTCCCGAATTCCACTCTCCCGATAATACACCAAACCATGAATTCCGGTAAATCACGCTGTCGTGACATTTTCCAGTCGCCTTTACTCGGGGAGATTGAATTTCACCACTCAGACAAAAAAAAAAAAAAACGAGTGTGCTTTAGACCACACGACTGAAGTAAAACTTCTTTTGTTCCATCTATATGTATGTACATATATATGTTTATATATATATAAAATATGCATGTATATTTCATATACATATTTTAATTTTTCTTAGGGCCGTGGGTAGCCTAGTGTTTAGAGCAGACCGGAGGGTCTGGGTTCGATGCAAGATGCCACCAAATACAACCGAGTAAACACGGAGTATGTGCTCCTTAAATCAGGGGGTCCGAAAATCTTGTGGGCGGTCGAAGCAGGAACCACGAGTGTAGGGGGCTGGAGAATTTTTCTCTCCCCCTCCAGTTCCTTGCCTAAATTGTTGAGGTGGAAATAGGTGGTGTCGCCATCTATCGTTAAGAAGTCCAACCTGTCTCACAGCCTCTGGCAACTTTCATTCCTTCCCTTCGGAAAGGATACAACAACAACAACAACAATTTTCTACAAATATTTAAATTTATTATACGTTTTCATCGATAAATAAATATTTTTGAATATATTTTTTATTTTTATTCACTATTTTCATTGTCGAATACATCAGTAATTACTGTGTTGATTGTAAGACCGAGACAATAGGCTTATGGTATGAGAAATAAGATACATATGTTTTCGAATGAAAATTAGAAAGATATCTAGAGAAAACTGCATCGATTGTTGTTCCATGTCTTGTGGTAGGCGTATTTTGGTTATTATTAATTTTATTCATTTGTACTTCTAATTTATCTTGTAAAAAGTTTACCAAGAGTTGTCCATCTTCGGACGGGAAATTAACATTGAAATATTCTGCTAAAATTAGTGGCAACCTAATATTTTTCTCCTAATTCTTCAGAGCCTACTCCACCGTAAATCATAAGTCTTTTATATAAAAACTTTATAATATTTTTAACTGTGTTATTGGGTAAAATGTAAGCAACTACCATTATGATGTTTCTTCCATCGTCCAAAACACAGTGAGCAGCACATATATCACCAATTGATGACTGACCAATATCAATTTCACGAATATATCGTAATAAAATGTCCATGTTCGAAGTTACTATATTCAAGGCATCATTTGATTTCTGATAAATTGCCACTCCTGATGATCTAACATTTTTACGCTTACATTTCGCAATACAATTAAGATTCGAGATGTTAACATTTTCATCTTCATTTGACCAGGTTTCTGACAGAAACAAAATATTGCTTGAACCAATTACGGGTTCGCTTATGTCCGACACGTGTTTTCTGAGACTTTGGCAATTGAAAGTAACCATGGACAACTTTTTTCTGTCATTCATGAAAAGTAGAAAAAGCAGCCAGAAGGTTTGCGAAGCTTTCACATTGACCGCACTCGGATTTGCTGCAGTAATGATCTGAGGTGCAGCGGGTGCTTAGTGCACTCCACCCCAGTTGTTGTTGAGGTAATATGAAAATAAACAAATATCAATGAATAAAAAATTAAAAAGTAAATATTGTTGACAATGTGTTCAACGAAGATTTTCCTTTGCACTCAACTCTAACCTGGATAACTACAATAATTCGGAAAACCTTATTTATTAATAGGATATAAAAGCCACAAGTCCAATGCGCACGCACTCACTCACTCCCCAAGTCAAGCGTACGTCCGTTATCCTGGCCCGATTACACTTTTCGTAACGCTCTGGTCAAGCATTCACCAGCTTACTCTCCAAGTCAAGCGTGTGTGAAGAAGTTTTACTTACAAAAATATAGCTTCCGCGAAATCGCAATTTCTATACTTACATCCTTTTTCTGGTTTTTTGAAGGAATGAACTTTGTTTTGCATATGAAGTTTTCTTCTGTTTTCTGCTACACTCTAGACCGGGGGTTTTAAGGATAAACGTGCCATTTTTTTCAAAAGAAATGTTTAGTGAGGTAAATAAGTGCCGTGAAATAATTTTAAATTTGGATTATCGGAAAAACAACAAAACTAAATACTACCGACTCAAAACTCTTTATTTACTACTGAAATATACATTTTGCACTTTACATTAATAAATGTTTTAGTTATACGCGCAATTCAAATTAATGTAGCATTCGTGTGATTTCTGTTGTGGTAAATTAGATGGCAAATAACTTATAATAGGATTGTAAGATGTTACTTTTAGCAGAATGCATGCTGAAATGGAGCCATCTATAAAACGGTCTCTTAGCGAGTTTTTAGCGGTATTTGTCTCTAAAAATAAATATTCCCATGCATAGGTAGGTAAAAATATGGTTAAAATAGTGAGTCAAATACTTTAAACAGTTAAATGTATTCTTTTCAATCAATTTCAACTGCTTCCTTGTTTCAATAAATTTCTGAATCCATATTGAACTAAACTAGAAATCACACAATCGGTTATTTTTCAAGTTCTTCGCTTTCTTTCCAATCGAATTGCGACAAGTTCGGTGTATCAAATGAAGTCACATCAAGATGTATAATAATTTTAAACGTTTCCAACAATACTTTGAACTGAAAAAATATCGCTGAAAATTCCTTGATTGGAGAATTTATTACGGAAACAAATTCTTCAATAACTATTCCTTCGTCTGGTTTTTCATGTACATCTAAATATTTGATATTTTTTTTTCAAGTTTGACGAGCACATGTAAGAACATCATTTTCTAAAAATATGCGTCAACAATGCGAATGAGATCCATCGTGACGATAATTGCTTTATTCGTGCCTTGAGGCTTTACGTTGTACAAAAATGTCGGTAAAAAACAGCAATTTCGAAACCAAACGGCATTCACAACTGTGGGTATTGTTTAATATCCTCCTCATTTTGCAGAAACAGTCTGATTTCTTCTAAGACGTCAAAAAATCTTTAAAGTATGTTCTCGCTGCTCAGCTAACGAATATTATTATACACTCTACAACAACAAAAAAACGACGCACCAAGAAAGAGTTGTCCGATAGAGACAAAAATTGGTGGGAAGAAAAATTATGTACAGAATAGAAAATGAGAGATTAAAAATTTAAAAAATTCAATGATTTATTTCAGAGTTATATAATTACAAAGTAAAGAGCTCAGTAAGTTGTTGGCCCTCCTCTAGCCTGGATGCTAGCTGCCACACGACGTGAAATCGAGGGATAAAGCACCCTGATCGTCTCCTGCGGTATTTCTCGCCAAATTTGCTCCAATTGTCGGGCCAGGTCATCTACATTCCCAGGTTGATTCAGTCGCCTTCTCATCATAGCCCAGGCATGCTCGATTGGGGAGATCTGCCGAATTGGCTGGCCAAGGAATTTCTAGACAAGCAGTAGGACAGTTTATAGCAACACGTGCCGTTTATAGTCTGGTATTATCTTGCTAAAAAGTAAGGTCAGGTTGCTGCAAAAGGAACGATAGCTCAGAATGTCATCGACGTGCCGCTGTGCCATAAATGTGCCTCTAATGACGACCAAAAGGGTCAAAATAAATGGCACCCCAAACCATAAATTCTTGTCCAGGGTCTGTAGTAGTGAAAGCAGAATTGGCACGCTGCACTGGTCGTCTCCAGACACGTCTTAAATGATCGCCAGGACACAGTTGAAAGCGGGATTCATCGCTAAACACTATACGTCCCCAGTCAGCATGATTCCAACCTGATCGAGCCGAGCACTACTGAAATCTGGTTCGACAGAGTGCAGGAGGGGGGGGGCAGGTGGAGTAGTGGTCACTTCCGGCGTAAATTTCGCTCTATCAGCCGTCTGTGAATGGTTATGTCGTAGCCTTTCGCTACCCCTAAGATTATCAACTCCCCTTCGGGTATTACCTGAATACGAACGTGTTGAATGCATAGTAAATTCAGTACTCATTTTAACAAATCAATCTTTTATTTATTGATTTTTCTTAATTAAGAGATTACACAAATACTATTCAGTTTTAAGAATAATAAAACACAGTGGAGAATGAGAAGGGTTCAATAAACATGAACGACAGAATCATATCTGAATCCACGAAAGATCGACGCGTACCATCACAGCTACACTCTTATACTTAATTGTAATCTATAAAACTAACCTGATTTCTTGTGTTATGGCAGGTTCGTCTAGTTGGTTCTTTAAGATCTTGATTGGGTCAACTTGAAATAGGATTCCTTTAAGGTAACAGAACACCTTCGAAGAAAATTTTTTGAATTAACCTGAATTTTGCCTGTTAATGCATATTTTATGACCTTATGGGTCTTTAAAATCAGAAAAACACCCAAGTAAAGTCTTATTAGTGCACATTTTTTCTGTGAAAGGGGTATTTTATGAAAAAATAAGCAAAAATAAGACTTTACGCAAAACATGATAACTGAAAATAAAATAAATATATTGACATTTTGTAAATTGAATAATATAGCATACAACCTTATCTAGGGAATAGACATTTATTTTGGTCATATAACCATTACGTGAGAAGCTATTGTGTTTCGAGCTTCTTAACGTTGAAATTTTCTTTAAAAGCTATTGTAATTTTCACTTTAATGCTGTATAAAAAAATTTCTACTCAACATAAAATCTTAAGAGAGGTCTATTCCCTGTATTAGTATTTAAAAAACATATATATAAAATTTTTATTTCATCCAAGCATTACTTTTTGAGATATTGTGTTTTGCGGTAAGAAAAAATGTAAAAAAAACTCATTTTGAGAAAACGACAAAAATAACATTAAACTAATCTGATTACAAGAAAAACACTTACTTTCTTATTAAAATGCACCAGATTTATAATTCTCTCCATCTTTAACTTCTAAAACAATATTTCTTTTCTTTTTAAGGGCTCTTAAAATTTTCCTATGTTTCTTTGTTTTGGGGTCTGCGTTATGAATCGAATCACGGATTCTGCATTTATCTAAATGTTTATATCCCCGTAAGGTAAACACCCCAGGATTTTCAATATTCATCTTATTAAAAACTTTGAGGCACCCATTTAATCCCTCATTGAAATGTATAACAGCATCATACGACCCAAATTTAATTGTTTTGAGCGAAACAAATACTTCTTTCGGAACTTTTTGCCAGACTATTCCGTTAAAACACTCATTTGCATTTTGCGTGCGTCCATGTAAGCACTTACTTAATATCTGTTTGTCGCATAGTTCTAAATATACTGGTTTAATTTTATTTAAAACATCATTTGATAAACCAGCATATTTTGTGGTACATTTTGTTCCATTTGCCACCCCCCGCTGAAAATAACACCAGCTGTCTTTCCCTATTGGGCACTGACCATGCATCGGTTTCTTATCACTTGATGCACAGTGATATAACGCAGCAATTACATTTTGCTGCATGGCATTTAAGTTACCGACATTACTGCTTACAGCAATTCCGTAGTAATTTTGAAGTCGGTCGATAAAATTATCAGTTAATTTGCCTTTACCAGACAGTCCTTTAGTTTTTGTTTTTAGCTTTCTTAGACGCGAGCCCACTCTCTTTTGCACATGGCCAATGCACTCAAACTTTGTCACACTGTTCATTCCATAAGTGTCTTTCACACTCATGAAAGCTTTTGAGTCACCATCTCCGTAATATTGCGTGTATTGAAGTCTGCGGTTTTTTTCTGAACGAAGAAATATTCGTGAAGCCCCCACAATTTCCATTTTTGACGAAGATCCCGTGAAGTTACACTGACATATGTGGTCGGCTTTTGACGACTCATATTCAGAGTTTCTTGGCATAGTATGAAGTCTCTTACATGTAGGACAGTAGGACGACATAACTTCTACGTCTAACACCTTACCAGTATCAACTGATATTGCGGCAACACAACCATTCATAGACGTATAGCCTCTACGCTGCCATGTGCCATCCACAGATATGCCACATTTTACAAAATCAGATGAAAAATTTTCTTTTATATCCACAATTTCAGTAGCAGCTTTTTTCATGGATTCCTCAGCTACTTCCTGGACCACTTTTAAAAGCTTTGCTTCCTGATTTTTGAAAGCAGTTTTTGTCTCAGTCGAGGCAAATTTAATGTTGAGCATAATTTAAATGCACCAGCAAAACCCTTGCCTATCTGCCGCATACCATATACTAGCCTGGTATTTATGACTGGTGCATTTACAACTTTTTTTGATGAAGCAAATGCAAAGAAAAAGTCACAGCATTTACATTTTAGTGTAAAATGAGAGCATAATCCATACATGGAATCCTCAAAAAGCTCTACTTTTTCAGCAAAACATTTTGGGCAGCAAAGTTGAGAAAATGCATCCACAATAAGCTCAAGATCAATGATTCTGTTACCAAACAGAGGACCAGGCATTTCTTCTGCAGTTGACATACTCTCATTTCCCAATTTTGAAGAACTAGCAGTGCATTCAGGAACAGGTGTTGAATTGCTGTTATTTTCGGAAATTTTTGTGTATTTATTTCCAAAAAATTGTCTCTTACGCTTTTTAGCAATACTTTTTACCATTTTCAAGCAAAAATAAAACAGAATGCAATTATTTTTTAACTTTCTACGCTGTCGATTCTTTCAGTATGAAAATCAAACATATATGTAAACAAAGTCACTAAACAACAAATTTGATGCCAGATTTCCTACATAAAAAAGGAAAAATGTATTTCCAAATACATTTATATTTATTCTCAAATATTCTATTTTAATTTCTGACAAAATATTTGTATATTAATTTTCATATTTCATGTCATATACCATGAAAGAGAAACGTAAGCAAACAATTTGGGCCACTTCCGGTTAGCAGAAAGGCATTTCCGGTCAGAGAAATTCATGATCAAGTAATATTAAAAAAGCTGTAACTTGGCTTCTAATTAAGCTAGAAACAAAATTTTTACAGATTTAGAAAGATAAAAGATTGAAATTTAATATTTGATCAAAAACGAAAAATCCATATTTTGACCGAAAATTGAGTTTTAAAGGTGTTCTGTCACCTTAATAGGCGACTTATTTATCAGCTATTCTCGCAGTTCTTTTATGAACTAATTTTATCCACAACGGTACGATGGACTCTACTCACAACATCTACGTTTACATTTGAAAACACTTTCTCATTTCATTTCATTTTCTTTTCTAACTCGCTAAACCCGAACTTATATAAAATATCTCATTTGCATAAATCACGCTTTGGCTCCCGGTGGAGATTGGTTGAAATAAATAAAACATTAAAGAATATATGAGAAGGTTAGTGAAACTCGTAAGAACCCGTCACAGTTATGGAGGACACTCGTGTGCGGGCCTCACGACTGATGCTTGATAACGATGAATGAGGCGCTGTGGCAGCTGATCTGGTAATCATTCTGTCCTCCCGATCTGCTGTGGCCCTTAGGACGACCGCTACCATCATGAAGCAGAAATCTACCATTCTCCACCTATTCTTGTCAGCATCTTCTAATGGCCGCATCGTTTCGACCCATATGACGAGCAATTCTCCGATTTGTTCAAACTGCCTCTTTTAATCCAATGCTGCGACATTTTTCAAACTCTGGCAGTTGCTCGTAAGGAACTTGAATCTTGCGGCGAGAAATATTTTCAGTCACTGAAATGTATCCTAAATCGCAATGCAATAGAAGTTTTGAACATCAGATTGAGAATCGCTTCTTATAAACAACTGCTGAGTGTGCAGTTCCGATGCACTGTAGCTCCCGCTAATCATTCATCGAAAACCAAATTTTAATCATTTGCATGTTCGGTACAAATGTCTTTGCGTAGGAAATTTCATTGCAATCGGGCAATTCCTTCGTGGTGCGTCGTTATTTTTGCTATGGAGTGTACATTAGTTAACCATTACACACCAAGTTTAGTTCATCCACTTGGTGTGTAATGGCAAGTTTTTGCTTATTTAAATCCTGCGGCGATATAAGTTTGACTATTTTTGTGACTAACGCCATTACATTATCAAGACATATTAAACCATTCTTACCACATAAGGCTTGCTGGTGAATAATGCAGTGGCATTCAAGAATCGAATGTCTGTTTTAAATAAACTAATGAAACCACCCATCACAGTAATCAAACGCTTGACCATTGGTCATCAGGTCGTTAGGCCACCATATTATCAGCACCATCAGTTGTTACAGAAACAACCTTTTGGAAATAAATTTCTTTCTCAGCAAAGCGACTTTTTAACAGGCCTACGAATATCTGAGCACTTTGTAATTGTTGGCAACCATGTTACCGCAATTCATTTTTCCTTAATGATGATTCCTACACAAAATATCGACCAAAAACAGCTAACCTTTCAGATTTAGGGACGTCATCACTTTCGTCAAGATATAGTGATATAAATAAATTATAGTTTTAAAAAAAACCCTCAAAAACGCGCTTTTACACTGAATCGAGCTAAAAGTTTTAAAAAAATACTTCTTAATATAAGAATAAAATGATGAACGAGAAAATTAATGTCATTGGGGTAAAAACGTGGGGTGTTCCATAAATATATCAAATGTTATAGTTTCTAACTTCTATTCCAAAATGCTGATTTAGTGTAAAGATGTAGTACAAAGCACCCCACGCTTTTACCACAATGACATTCATTTTCTCGTTCATTATTTTATTCTTATATAAAGAATTATTTTTATACTTTTTAGCTCGATTCAGTATATAAGCGTGTTTTTTAGTTTTTTTTAAAACTATTATTTATTTTTCATGTTTTAGTTCGATCTACAATAAAAGCGTGTTTTTTAGTTACTTAAACTATCATTTATACATTGTTTAATTTATCCTTGAGTTTGATATTTGGAGCCGGAATTACGTGGCTGCTGGAATTAGTCTTACTCTTCAATGGATATTAATTAAGGGGTCTAGCAGTGTTTCTCAAATTTTTAATATTTGCGACCCAATATTCAACCCTAATTTTTATCGTGCCCCCCTCCTCCATACAAATAGCAATGTATTGAATTCAATAGTACTATATTTTGACACTCAAACTACAATAGGATTTTTCCTGAAGTGCCACCGGTGTACATAAACGACTCGCCCAGCCAACTGAATGTCCCGGACGTATATTTACGTCTTTCAATCTTTTCTGCGAAACGGTATCCATAAAATTATTCCGAAGGCTTCGGAATACAATGGAAGGACCTTGACAGTGTTCGCGAAGGATTTACTTATTTATTCCTTTTTCTAATCGTGTAACTTTTAATCGGCAGTTAAAGGATTAACAACAAACCGTAAAATTTTCAAGATAAGGGTTAGTTTTTGCACATAATTTTATTTATGCCAAGCCCATGGGGTCACAGGTAATTATCAAACTTGTTCTTTGCTTAGTATTGTTAAATTAATTATAAAATGCATCATGAAGTACTGATACATTTAGAAGTGTATTATATCAGTGTAAATGTGTATTTAATTTTTATTATGTCAAAACGTATTTTGTTTGTTTACTTTCAGTAAATTAATAATTTTTTAAAATAATCTTTTGTTTTCGATTTCTCAATATGCTCGCGTCCCCCTCGTAGAATTATTACGGCCCCTTAGGGGGGCACGCCCCACAGTTTGAGAAACGTTGTTCTGAAGTGTATTTATTCTCTCCGTTTACAGGGCTTCGGATCAGTCCCGTATCGTTGTATTAGATTCCGTCTCTATAGAACAGGTAAAAAAGTGTGTTGAGTAGAAAAATTTGGAATTAAAAAAACTGTAATGTACCATGTTTTTATAACGGACTAAAAAGCATAAAATTCCCCCTTTTCGTTTTCTTTTCTTTTTTCCCATTTTTATGCATTGCCATCCACTTCTGAGCTATGATCCCAATTTTAAGTCTCTAGCTCATCGGGAAGTCAGTTTAAAATGAATTACAAAATTTCACCCGGACAGACATTAAAGAAAGCGAGTTAATAAAAACATGGTAATATTAAGTGTCAACCGTATTATCCCCTTTAAAACGTATTGCTATAATGTTAATCATATCATCACTGCTAAGCACATTGCTTTATAAAAAAAAATATTTAGCAGTCAGAACATAAATTATTTTTTTCACACATGAGCCTTTTTTTTTTATTTTCATTTTCAGAAAAATGTTTATATTATGGTTAGAAATTGCTAACACACACCCATCTCCACTTTCTCACATAAAGAACATTTTTTGTGTGTTTCATTTGTAGTAACCACAAGTGTATTTTGCACTTGCATATAATTAGCTTTAAATTAAAAGCATTCGCTTTTTAGGTTACAAATTATTCTTCTAGTCGCTAAATCTGGAATTAGTCACCAAATCTGGAAATGTTTATGGAATTAGTCGCCAAATTTGAAAACTGTACATGAAATATGTAAGTCACCAAATCTGGAAGTGGTATATGGAATTGTCGCCAAATCTGATTATCGTTATTCCTGACGATACTGATAACGACAATAGAACAAGATTATGAAATTTTTGTATTGTCATCGGTCCTTGACAAGTATGCAAAATTTCGTGCTAATCCGATTTTATAAAGTGGGTAAAAATCGAGTTTTAAGATTCCGTTACATTCAAGTGAAATTTATATAAAAGCGTGTTAAAAAAACGAAGCTAAGGAAATTTTTGTTTTGTTTTGCTAATTTGTTACATTTTTGGCCAGTTTTAAGATTCTGTCTTTTATTGTGTTTATAAATCGAGAAATATATATAATTGATAAATAAATGTATTCAGTGCACTAAATCATCTCATCTTTACTAATAAAATAATCAAAAAACGAGCGATGAGTAATTTACCGCACTCATATGACAATTATTGTTAACATATATAATCATAGAATACTGTTTACTTCTGTCTTTTATTGCATTTGCAATTAATTCTTTTTTTTTTCCTTCTTTTTTTTTGCGACAAAAGGATTTGTGATTCGCTTCAAAATGACGCTGTACAGAAGTTGTTCTACATACAACGGTTTCAGAATATCAAACATACACCACTTTGTCGCTTTTACTAATCATATTACTAATCATTACTAATCATGGCATATTTCTCGTTCTCCAAGTTTCAAATCCTCTGTTACACCTACTAGTTTGCACCTTTTGCTTTCATACAGAATTAGCCATGTTAAATAACATTTAAAAATCTCAAATATAAAACAAATAAAATTTAAAATACAGTTGTGTCAATGAAATTGATTATGCTAAGCGTATACAAACTTTGCGTCATCAGCAAAGGCGTAACTAAGGCAAGAGAATAACAAACGAGAGTGTGCACCCCGCGACCGGTCACTCGCGCGTTTGCCCAATACAGAGAACTTTGTTATTTTGAACCAAATCATTTGGATCGGTGGAGTGCCCAAAATATTGCGCCACGTGCCATTGGTTCGACCACCCTCCTGTAGGCTCCGGATGTTTTGTTTTGTTATTTATCCGAAGAAATATTTGTGTAATTTCCTTAAATCCATCTGCTCCTCTAATTTTTTTAGCAGTGTATTTAAAATATGCGTTAGGTACTTACAACACGTTAGAATATTTTAATTGCATGTAAAAAAGAAAAATGATTTTTTTTGTTCTATTTATTTATGCATAATCCAAAAAATGTCGTTGGGCTAGAAATATTGATTCCTTTTACTTGAGGAGTATTAAATACAAATTCTGACGCGTAAAATGTATAACGCATATGTACTTTAGTCCAAAACACATTTTCTTGTTAAGAAAAGGAACATTAGTAGATATAAATAAACAATTTTGAACTACTTATATTTACTTTTTGGGCAGCGCTTTAACGTGTCCGCCAGTTTCCGGGGGGAAAAACTTTCTTTTTAATTTTTTTTATTTGGAATTACGTAAAAATGTTTCAGTTAAGTCAGCGCTGGCCGTACCATCTGACGTTACTAATTTGAAACAGTTCACACTGTGTACCGTGCAATCCGGCTTATGACGCGCACCTGTACTTTCAAGCTGCATTTTTCAATTCTGAGGTACATTCGCCGTTGTGACACGCACCCCTTTCTACGAAGGAACCTGCAATGCACGTTAGTTACAATACAATTTTGGGTTCAGTTATAATGCAATGTACGCAATGCTAAATGTTTTAAAGCCATTTATTCGAGACATTCATTCGCCATGGATTGTGAAAAAATTGTATATTCCTAGAAAAACAACCCCGCGCGAAGTTCATATAAGGTATGGCATTTCTTTTAAATGAACAGTATTCCGATCTTTGTAGAAGTCTACGCTTTTTTTTATGCAAATCTCTTTTTTTATTTTTGTAGCTATCATTTTTATGCCCGGCGTATAACGTGCACCCGTAAATTTCGATCTTATTTTGTGTGTTAAAAGCGCGCGTTAAACGCCGGATTCTATGGTACATACTATTTGCGTGTGTATTCTAAAGAGGCCTCCCCCCCCCTTTTTTTTTTCCTTTTGCTTTTCATTACAGAGCAAAAATGTATATTTTTTCCCTATAAATAAAACGAGAAAACAAATGAATACAAACACTGAGCATCCTCAGACCGTGACGTGCAAGGCACATTTGAAACTAATAACTGAAAGGAAGTAGAACCAGGAATATAGTTATCTGAAACTTGAATGAGAAGATTATTTGTTAAAAGTGAAAAGAGTAAAAAAGTAAAATACTTTGCAATTTTAACTTAATTTAGAAATTACATTTGTCACGGGTTCTTACGCGTTTCACTAACCTTCTCATATATTCTTTAATGTTTTATTTATTTCAACCAATCTCCACCGGGAGCCAAAGCGTGATTTATGCAAATGAGATATTTTATATAAGTTCAGGTTTAGCGAGTTAGAAGAGAGAATGAAATGAAATGAGAAAGTGTTTTTCAAATGTAAACGTAGATGTTGTGAGTAGAGTCAATCGTACCGTTGTGGATAAAATTAGTTCATAAAAGAACTGCGAGAATAGCTGAGAAATAAGTCGCTTATTAAAGGAATCCTAATTCAAGTTGAACCAATCAAGATCTTAAAGAAGCAACTAGACGAACCTGCCATATCATAAGAAAACAGGTTAGTTATTAATTCCAATTAAGTATAAGTGTGTACGCGTCGATCTTTCGTAGATTCGGATAGGATTCTGTCGTTCATGATTATTGAACCCTTCTCATTCTCCACTGTGTTTTATAGTTCTTAAAATTGAATAGTATTTGTGTAATCTCTTAATTAAGAAAAATCAATAAATAAGATTGATTTCTTAAAATGAGTAGTGAATTTATTATGCATTCAACACGTTCGGATTCAGGAAATACCCGAAGGGGAGTTGATATTCTTAGAGGTAGCGAAAGGCTACGACACTGGCGCCCAACCGAAATACCGGAATTAAGAGCAAGTGCAGGATTTAGAGTTTTGCCGGAATTATTTTTTTCGGGTAAAGAAAATGTTTCTGAGTTTATTAACAATATTGATGATAATATAGCCTTCTATGAAATACCGGCGAATCTGGCGTGTGCGTATTTAAAGGGTCATTTAATTGGGAGAGCGTTAGACTGGTTCGAGGTCATTGCATTTAAGTGTGTAAATGAAGAAGTGACTGCGTTTGCAACGCTTAAAAAGAAGTTGTCGGATAGTTTTCCAGCAGTACGGAATAAATCAGAGTTAGATGCTCAGTTTTTTTCATCGAAGCAGCGGAGAGGTCAGGCCCCGTCAGACTTTATTTTCCAGCTATTAAAAGTCCATAAGACTTTAAATTTGAATTATGATGAGCTAAAATTGGTCGATCGCATAGTAATGCAACTCGAACCCCAAATTATGGATTATTTAGAAGTTCGAAACCCCACAACGAAAGTTCAGTTGTTAGAGTTGGTAGACCGGTATGAGGAACGTCATAGTTGCAGAGAAACCCAGGGTTCGAGTAATAATTTTGCTACATGAGGTTGGGATATGAGTAGGAATCCTGAGGAAAGAAGGAATAATAGAAATTGGAGAGATACAGGGGTCAGAAATAGACAAAATGATCAGAGAGGACTAAGCAGGGGTGCGAATAATTTTTCTCGTCATAATTATCAAAATCAAGGATTCGAGGGAGGAAACAGCAACAACGAACCAAATCAGCGAACAGACCGGTATCAGAACCGTAGAATGGTGGTTAGGAAGGGTCCTAGTGATGATTCAGCAAAGCAGAATTGGAGGCGTGTTGATTGCAACAGCGGAAGGCAAAGAAATGCCAATTTAAACTTCTAAGCGATCGTGTTGCGGGAGGTAAGCGGTCGCTAGTTGGGTCAAATCCTCCTAATAGAATTAAACTTAATTCTTTACGGTTATCACCAGTTGATCTTCCGTATGTGACGATTCTTTTACATGACACGTTTATAAAAGCTCTCTGGGATACAGGTGCGGAGAAGTCATTTATTTCAGAAAAAACATACCGATCATATTTTTCTTTTTGTCCTATTAAGAAATCGTTAGCTGAATTAGTTACGGCTCAAGGCAGAAATTTAGGCACAATTGAGTTACGAATTAAGATAAGGGAAATTTCATGTGATTGCTGAGATGCAATATCCATGCATCCTGGGTATTGATTTTATGTCGCATGCAAAGATAAGTTTTGATTTTTTTACGAAATCGTTAATCATTCCGGATTTGCAGATTGAGAAAGTGGCAATTTCGGACGAACCGGTTCAGATAGATTTATCAAACACTAAGTTAAATGCGGGGCAAAAACAGAAGTTGCAGATTTTGTTTACGGAATTTCAAGGCTTATTTTCAGTTAAGCCATGTCTGAAACATGTGTTTTGTCATGAAATTGATACGGGTGATAATCCTCCAGTTTTTCGAGACCTTATCGCTATGACAGGGTCAAACAGGGAATCATTGACTACCATGTTCAGAAGATGTTGGTCGATTGGAACTATAATTCCAACAACATCGCCTCATGCGTCTCCAGTTGTTTTATGTCGGGAGAAAAACGGGTTGCCGTTAGACTACCCAGAAGCTTATAGGTTTGCAATAGATTTTAGGAAATTAAATGCGATCACGAGGTATCCACGATATCCGGTACCAATAATTGATGATTTGATCACTAATATTCCACACACCGAAATTATGTCATCACTTGATTTACGCAGCGGATACTTTCAGATGGCAGTAGACCCCAAAGATATTCATAAAACGGCGTTTGTTACAAAAAATGATACTTTTGCATTTACTCGCATGCCATTTGGCCTTTCGGGGGCAGCTCCAAATTTTCAAAGGGCAATTGAATTGATACTCAAACCTGTTCTCGGGCGTTTTACCCACTGCTATATGGACGATGTTATAATTTCATCTCCATCTTTTGAACGCCATGTAGAGCACTTACAGGAAGCATTCTGATTGTTGCAAGAGGCTGGTTTAACGTTGAATTGTGAGAAGTGTCATTTCGCGAGGGAACAATTACGTTATTTGGGTTTAGTTATTAATAAAGAAGAAGTTAGAACAGATGAGGAGAAGGTAAAAGCAATTATTGAAATGAAACCTCCGAAAACTGCAAAACAAGTAGCAAAATTTTTAGGAATGACGAGTTGGTATCAAAAGTTTATTAAGAACTACGCAGACATGTGTGAACCCTTGTATGGTTTAAAACGGAAATTCTAAGTTCCGTTGGTCGGAATCGGCGCAGAAAGCCTTTGATCGTATTAAGAAAGCAGTGACGGAAGCTCCAGTGTTACAATTACCAGATTTTTCCAAAGCTTTTGAACTTTATACGGATGCTAGTTCAGTGGGGAAAGGAGCAGTATTGACACAGAATAATAGGTCTATTGCGTTTGCCTCAAGAACATTAAACCGCGCTGAAAGAAATTATAGTGTGACGGAACGTGAATGTTTGGCTGTCATATGGGCGTTAAATAAATATCGCATTTATTTCGGATCCTTGCCGGTTAAGGTGATAACAGACCATGCTGCACTTACCAAATTAAAGAATGGAAAGAATTTGTCGTCTAGAATGATAAGGTGGACGCTTAAGTTGGCAAATTTTAATGTGGAATGGGAACATCGCCCAGGTACGCAAAATGTAGTGGCTGATATATTGTCTAGAAACCCGTTAGAAAGTAACGAAGAACCAAAGGTGTCTTGAGTGGTGATTAGGTCGTTAGTATTATCGTCTAGAGAACAGTTGAGAGAGGAACAGAGGAATGATCCGGAGTTAGGTCACATCTTGCGGTTTTTAGAAAATCCTGACGATAGTTCCATTAATGAGTCAATCTGTAGAAATTGGTCCCGCGACTCTAAGTTAATAGATGGGTTGTTATATTATACAAAATATACAACCACACTAGGTGAATTAAGAGTATTTATACCCAAAACATTACGTAAAGATGTTATGCGAGAATTCCATGACTCGCCGATGGCGGGTCATCTAGGCAAAAAGGAAACCTACTTAAAATTAAAAGACGCGTGTTATTTCCCGTACATGAGGAAATACATTTATAAATATGTAGCAACCTGTGACCAATGCCAAAAATTTAATTATAAGAACGGATTACCAGCTGGTCAATTAATTCCGATATTAACGAATTTTCCGAATGAAATCGTATCTTTAGATTTATTAGGCCCATACCCTGCAACTAGTCCGGAACGCTATAAATTAATTTTAGTAATAACAGATAATTTTTCTAAATGCGTTGAAATATTTCCCTTAAGGAAAGCTTCGGCTAAAGCAATTACCAATGCATTTTTTGAGAATTATATTTCGCGTTATGGAGCTCCAGTTAATTAGTGATAATGGCCCCCAAATGATATCCGAAGTTTTTGAGCAAGTATGTCGCAGGTTGAACATAAAACACGTTAAAACTGTGGTATATCGTCCACAAGCTAATCAAACGGAAAGAGTTAATCGTATTCTTCTAAAAATGATTTCGAGTTTTGTCGCGGATAATCACACTAACTGGGACCAATTTCTTCGTGAGTTTAGTTACGCTTTAAGGACAGCATTACATGAGACAACGGGTAAAACACCGGCGGAATTATTTTTAGGTCGCAATTTAATCACTCCATTTCAAAAATTAGTAATGGTAACTGATGGATCAGACTTAGTTTGTGGAAATATAGAAAAGTTGTTTGAAGAGGCTAGGATACATACAAAGCGCCAGCACGAGAAGTGGGCGAAATATTATAATAAGAAGAGGCGTGAAGTTAATGTGAAGGTTGATGATCTAGTGTTAGTTCAAACTCATCCGTTGAGTTCGGCGAGTATGAAAATGGTGGGTAAATTTATGCCAAAGTTTGAGAGCCCCTATAAAATTTTGAGCGTGAAAAATAATAATTTAGTAATATTAAAGTTTGGTAAAATAATAACTGTTAATGTGGATCAGGTGAGAATTTACCATCAAAGAGAATCAGAGGACAGTGTTGCCGAATCGGAAATTGCGAGAAGTAGTGATCATAATGCAGTAGCATCAGACAGGTCGGATGATAGGCAGCCGAGATTAATACAATCAGAAAGTGATAGGAATTGTCGTAGAGGATCAGAATCAGGAAATTTGGAAGGTAGTAGAGATATAGTTACGAATAGACACGATGGAGAGGAGGTGAGAAGGAAAAAACGTGTGTGGACGGAGTCTACTGTTGCTTCGGGGGTGATGTGTATAATTTCAGGAAAAGAAAGCCACGTTGGACGGAGAGAGAGAAAAAAGGAAGGCCCGAATCTTGGGTTGAGAACATACAGAGGAAGAAGAGAACGGAGGCCCAGGTATCCCGGGGCAAGAGAAAGTTGGCCTCGTCAATGCCGTCTCGTCCCTCAAGAAAGCGGTATAGAAAGGTGGAAGAGAGGAATTCTGAAGGAACAATTCCAGGACCATCCCGCAGTGAAGAGAGGAAATCGGAAGGAAGAATTCCAGGACCATCCCCCAGATTCAAATGCAACAGATCCCGTCCAATCCAGCAGGAACGGAACTGCCCTTACAACCTCCGGAGCCGACGTCGAGTGGACAGCAGCCAGAATCAGAATCTCGCAGATGGAAGGAACGCCTCAGCAGGAGCATATCAACTTCAACGGACTCGATGGAAGAGGAGACCCAGAAGGTGGGAGCGCAGAGAGGACAGCCCTAGGACAAGGTCATCCAGTACAGAGGCCGTGGTTGGAGACAAAGCCTATGCAGATTAGATCTAAAGACTAGCCAGGTTGTATAATTCTAATTTGTTTATTTTTCCTCTGACAGACAGTTCAGAGTATTTTCTATGTGGGCTAGTCTATTTTTTTTTGTAAAATTAGCATACAAAAGCGTCACTGAGAGTTGTGTGCATTTCCATATCGATTGAAAAAGCTTTTGTATTTAATTTTTTTCCAAATTGTGGAAAAACATTTGTTGAATTGCAATTGTATTGCTACACTTTAAAGACGAAGGTTTATATGTGAGATTACTTGTATTGTTTGTTGTAATGTATTGTATGTAAAAAAATGTATATAATTTTGTGTGTAATTATTAAGATGTATAAGTAATGTCTGGTTTAGGGGCGCGGCGTAATTAGGAATACTAACAAAAACATTAACAGCGCAGAGCGATTGATTGGGAATTTTTGGAAAATGAAACCAGATAAAGGTTATTTTGTTATGAGACTATATATATATATAATATAATGTATGCCATATTTATGTCAATAAGGAAGTTGTATAAGGTTCTGTGCATTTAATGTGATGTTTTAGAAAGAAAATTGACAAGGTTTCCTTTCAGGGCAGCAGTCCCTGAACATAGTGATGAGATGAAAGATTGATGTCGTACGAAGATAGTATTGTAAAATTTTTTTATATTTATTAGCACTTAAGTAAAGTGCATGATCAGGGTTTTTTCCTTAAAGGAAGGTTTTCCCCTGATCTTCGCCCGAATGGGATGCACTGTATTGAATCTATGTAAAAGATCAATAAATTAGAGTGGAGTACCCCTTTGAGTAGTCATTTCTGTGTGCTAGTTTTATTAAAGTTTCTAAACTTAGTGAGTTAAAATTTTCTGCAAGTTCAGTGTTTTCAGGCATTCTAAAGTTCGTGAGTTAAAACTTTCTACAGGTTCAGTGTTTTCAGGCATTCTAGAGTTAGAGTTAAAATTTTGTGCAGGTTCAGTGTTTTTCAGGCGTTAGGTGTATGACGCGAGTTCTTTCAGGTCGTTTAGACCTTCAATAAGTCACGCTTTTTTCTCGGAGGGGGATTGTGACGGGTTCTTACGCGTTGCACTAACCTTCTCATATATTCTTTAATGTTTTATTTATTTCAACCAATCTCCACCGGGAGCCAAAGCGTGATTTATGCAAATGAGATATTTTATATAATTTCGGGTTTAGCGAGTTAGAAGAGAGAATGAAATGAAATGAGAAAGTGTTTTTCAAATGTAAACGTAGATGTTGTGAGTAGAGTCCATCGTACCGTTGTGGATAAAATTAGTTCATAAAAGAACTGCGAGAATAGCTGAGAAATAAGTCGCCTATTAAGGTAACAGAACACCTTCGAAGAAAATTTTTTGAATTAACCTGAATTTTGCCTGTTAAGGGGTTCAGGGGTGTTAAAATGTTTCGAGAGCACACAATATGAACAATTTTCGACTGGAAATAATTCTTTGAGGTTACAATGAAATAATTTGATCCTTTTACACATTTTTTATAAAGGAATAAAGTTTCAAAAAAGTATAAAATATCATCATAATTTTAAAAATAATAAGCACATAAATATAAGAAAAATATTTGTAAGAAACAAATAGTAAGTTTTACGACGCGCATGATATTTTCTGAAATAATAATTCTAATTACTAGCAATAAGTTGATTTATAAAGTCAAATATATCCTTATTAGATGGTAGCGATTAGATATAAAAAGAATAAAAAATAATATTTTTAAAAAATAAAAAAGTACATTTTTAAAATCTTTTTCAAAAAATGTATTTTTTTTGAAATTTTTCAAAAAATTACAAATATGTAATACTATAAATAGCTAGGATTTAAAGATTATGATAGAGTTTATAATTCTGTAAAGTTTTATGCATCAAAGTATGATAGTTTTTGAAACGCAATGCGCGTAAGTGAAAAAAACACAAACTGAGAAAAAAGGCTTTAAAGTTTTAAATTGAATTTGAGAAAATAAATTTTAAAACTTACATGCTAAAATGCTCCAGGATCATAGGATATGCCTTCCTGTTGCTCAAACAGCTCAATTTCTGTACTCTTTTTATTTTTTTTCTCTGCGAGTTTCAAACGATGACGTTGAGCTCCTCTTTCTTGACGTAAAGATTCGACGATTGTCACGTTCAGCCAGGGACACGCAAACATTTTTGTTAATTTTTAAGCCAAATTTCTCTAAAATAGTAATAAGTATTTGATTTACATCATTAAAATGCTGGTTGCTAGATTTGCAGCAATCTCTGCAATCTGAAGGCTAGAATCAATCGTATTCGGACAAAACTTCCAGATTAATGAATTTAAACTTTCATTAGGATTCTGTGTCTTACCTCCTAAGCATTTCTTCAGGAGTGCCAGATGAGATAAGTCTGCAAATACAGGCTTAATTACATCTCGAACAGCTTTCGCAACTGAGGGTTTGTGCTTATAATTTTGTAAATTATTATTAATTGCGGCATTATACTTACACTATGTATTTGGATTTGTAGGACAAAATCAGTGCATCGGTTCATCATCGGTGCTGCAAGAATGACCCCAAACAGCCCAAATGGCTTTCCGCATTTCCTTTACACTAGTAGAATTGCATCGAATAGCATTACCATAGTAATGCGCAAGCTTATCAATTAAACTATCAGTTAACCTACCTTTACCGCCTATAGTTTTACCATCAGATAATTTCTTCTTACCATATACTAATTTAAGCTTCCTAAGTCTTGTACCCATTCTTTTTTGCATATGGCCTACACATTCTATTTTCTGAATAAGATGGTCATCGCCGTATGGATTGTTTTCAGAAAGGGCATTGAATGTTTTTGTGTCGCCATCTCCTATGTAGTTCGAATATTTCAGGTTGTGAAGCTTTTCTGATCGATTAAAAATCCTCAACATCCCGTCAACCTCCATCTTACCAGCAGAGCCAGAATAATTTTTTCTACGTGAAATCTTATGCGCTCTTTGCCATTTATTGTACTTGATACCAAACTTTACCCCTTTATAACTGTCGCTTCATTTGCAAAATGAGGACAACACTTCCCTATCCAAAACCTTACCTGTTTCGGCCCCATTAGAGTACATACTCCACTCAACGATGAATGTCCTCTCGTCTTCCAGGTCCCATCACCACTTACCGTTAAAATGTTATCAGGTAACGAATAATTTTCTTCGACAGCTGCCCTGTTCATGCTTTCTTCGGCGACTTCCTTCATAACAAGTTAAAGTTTATTATCAATAACATCATATGATTTTTGTTCAACAGGATTAGGAAGACTCATTACAGAACAAAAGGTTTTTAATGACTCTAAACCTTGACCTATGCATCTCATTGCTAAAATAGATCTTCTGTTAGTTTCTGGAGCATTATTTTTATTCCCAATGTTTTCACGGCTTGAAAAAGTACAAATACTCCCACAGTTTTTACAATGTATTTCAAAATTCGAACATAAACCACGAGTGGATTTTTCATTAATTGTTAATGGTTTATGACATTTTAAACAGCATGATACTGACAAAATAGAGCTAAAGGTTGAAATAAAATCAAAAATACGATATTCTTTGAAGTTTTCACTTACCTTAACAAGATTTGACTTTAATGAAGTCTGAATTCCTGAAAGTTTTTTACTAGAAGCATTTTTCATCTCGGCACACTTACTTGTACTTTTCATTTCTACACACTTCCTCGTATCTTTCATATCTGTAACATGTGAGTCACTTACCTTTAAATATTTATTTCCTCTAAATCTTTTCTTGGGGCGATTGCCCATTGATTTTTTCAGAATAAAACAATAAATATCTTCGATTTATATAAGTGTTTTAAAAAAACGTGTGCTAAAGTAAACACAACAGAATCAAAACACAGCAGAATGAATGTGTTGAGTTGCAGGCTTCCTTTTATCAACTCAAGCGCTTAAAATATTTCATGAGGCTTATTAAAAACAGAAAAATGAAAGGTATGCATAAATCAAAAATAAATGGGCGTGGCATGTGTCCATTTAAAAGTTGTTATGACTAAATTGCTGTTTGGAATTTTTTGAATAACTTTCGAAGTTTTTGGAGTATTGTCACGTGGTTAATATCAAAATGTTCAGAAAAAAATGAAGAACAAGATATATTTTTTTTCGAAAATTTGAAAAAAAAAGGGTTAACACCCCTGAGTCTTCTTAATGCATATTTTGTGACCTTATGGGTCTTTAAAATCAGAAAAACACCCAAGTAAAGTCTTATTAGTGCACATTTTTTCTGTGAAAGGGGTATTTTATGAAAAAATAAGCAAAAATAGGACTTTACGCAAAACATGATAACTGAAAATAAAATAAATATATTGACATTTTGTAAATTGAATAATATGGCATACAACCTTATCTAGGGAATAGACACTTATTTTGGTAATATAACCATTACGTGAGAAGCTATTGTGTTTCGAGCTTCTTAACGCTGCAATTTTCTTTAAAAGCTATTGTAATTTTCACTTTATTGCTGTATAAAAAAATGTCTACTCAACATAAAATCTTAAGAGATGTCTATTCCCTGTATTAGTATTTAAAAAACATATATATAAAATTTTTATTTCATCCAATCATAACTTTTTGAGATATTGTGTTTTGCGGTAAGAAAAAATGTAAAAAAACTCATTTTGAGAAAACGACAAAAATAACATTAAACTAATCTGATTACAAGAAAAACACTTACTTTCTTATTAAAATGCACCAGATTTATAATTCTCTCCATCTTTAACTTCTAAAACAATATTTTTTTTCTTTTTAAGGGCTCTTAAAATTTTCCTATGTTTCTTTGTTTTGGGGTCTGCGTTATGAATCGATTCACGGATTCTGCATTTATCTAAATGTTTATATCCCCGTAAGGTAAACACCCCAGGATTTTCAATATTCATCTCATTAAAAACTTTGAGGCACCCATTTAATCCCTCATTGAAATGTATAACAGCATCATACGACCCAAATTTAATTGTTTTGAGCGAAACAAATACTTCTTTCGGAACTTTTTGCCAGACTTTTCCGTTAAAACACTCATTTGCATTTTGCGTGCGTCCATGTAAGCACTTACTTAATATCTGTTTTTCGCATAGTTCTAAATATACTGGTTTAATTTTATTTAAAACATCATTTGATAAACCAGCATATTTTGTGGTACATTTTGTTCCATTTGCCACCCCCCGCTGAAAATAACACCAGCTGTCTTTCCCTATTGGGCACTGACCATGCATCGGTTTCTTATCACTTGATGCACAGTGATATAACGCAGCAATTACATTTTGCTGCATGGCATTTAAGTTACCGACATTACTGCGTACAGCAATTCCGTAGTAATTTTGAAGTCGGTCGATAAAATTATCAGTTAATTTGCCTTTACCAGACAGTCCTTTAGTTTTTGATTTTAGCTTTCTTAGACGCGAGCCCACTCTCTTTTGTACATGGCCAATGCACTCAAACTTTGTCACACTGTTCATTCCATAAGTGTCTTTCACACTCATGAAAGCTTTTGAGTCACCATCCATATAATATTGAGTGTATTGAAGTCCGCGGTTTGTTTCTGACCGAAGAAATATTCGTGAAGCCCCCACAATTTCCATTTTTGACGAAGATCCCGTGAGGTTACACTGACATATGTGGTCGGCTTTTGACGACTCATATTCAGAGTTTCTTGGCATAGTCTGAAGTCTCTTACATGTAGGACAGTAGGACGACATAACTTCTACGTCTAACACCTTACCAGTATCAACTGATATTGCAGCAACACAACCATTCATAGACGTATAGCCTCTACGTTGCCATGTGCCATCCAGATATGCCACATTTTACAAAATCAGATGAAAATTTTTGTTTTATATCCGCAATTTCAGTAGCAGCTTTTTTCATGGATTCCTCAGCTACTTCCTGAATCTTTTTTAAAAGCTTTGCTTCCTGATTTTTGAAAGCAGTTTTTGTCAGTCGAGGCAAATTTAATGTTGAGCATAATTTAAATGCACCAGCAAAACCCTTGCCTATCTGCCGCATACCATATACTAGCCTGGTATTTATGACTGGTGCATTCACAACTTTTTTTGATGAAGCAAATGCAAAGAAAAAGTCTCAGCATTTACATTTTAGCGTAAAATGAGAGCATAATCCATACATGGAATCCTCAAAAAGCTCTACTTTTTCAGCAAAACATTTTGGGCAGCAAAGTTGAGAAAATGCATCCACAATAAGCTCAAGATCAATGATTCTGTTACCAAACAGAGGACCAGGCATTTCATCTGCAGTTGACATACTCTCATTTCCCAATTTTGAAGAACTAGCAGTGCATTCAGGAACAGGTGTTGAATTGCTGTTATTTTCGGAAATTTTTGTGTATTTATTTCCAAAAAATTGTCTCTTACGCTTTCTAGCAATACTTTTAACCATTTTCAAGCAAAAATAAAACAGAATAGAATTATTTTTTAACTTTCTACGCTGTCGATTCTTTCAGTATGAAAATCAAACATATATGTAAACAAAGTCACTAAACAACAAATTTGATGCCATATTTTATACATAAAAAAGGAAAAATGTATTTCCAAATACATTTATATATATTCTCAAATATTCTATTTTAATTTCTGACAAAATATTTGTATATTAATTTTCATATTTCATGTCATATACCATGAAAGAGAAACGTAAACAAACAATTTGGGCCACTTCCGGTTAGCGGAAAGGCATTTCCGGTCAGAGAAATTCATGATCAAGTAATATTAAAAGAGCTGTAACTTGGCTTCTAATTAAGCTAGAAACAAAATTTTTACAGATTTAGAAAGATGAAAGATTGAATATTAATATTTGATCAAAAACGAAAAATCGATATTTTGACGGAAAATTGAGTTTTAAAGGTGTTCTGTCACCTTAAAGGAATACTAATTCAAGTTGACCCAATCAAGATCTCTTAAAGAAGCAACTACACAAACCTTCCATATCATAAAAAAACAGGTTAGTTATTAATTCCAATTAAGTATAAGTGTGTAGTTGTAATTGTACGCGTCGATCTATCGTAGATTCGGATAGGATTCCGTCGTTCATGATTATTGAACCCTTCTCATTCTCCACTGTGTTTTATTGTTCTTAAAATTGAATAGTATTTGTGTAATCTCTTAATTAAGAAAAATCAATAAATAACATTGATTTGTTAAAATGAGTAGTGAATTTATTATGTATTCAACATGTTCGGATTCAGGTAATACCCGAAGGGGAGTTGATAATCTTAGAGGGTAGCGTAAGGCTACGACACATTTTTTTTAATACTGCATGTAACATTTAAAATTACAATTTTTATATTATATCATTTGTTTTTAAGAAGGTATAAATAGTTGACGTGACATTGGATTAATATCTTGTCGAACATTCTTTGTGCAGGATTTATAGGATACAATTTATTTGATTTAATTACTTCTAAAAATGATCTTTATTCTCATGATGAAAACATGTGTTTTTCAAAAAATAAAATAGTAATCATACTCTAAACAATTTCCAACTAAAAAGAACATTTTTGTAAATTGAAAAATAATTCTGAGAAAACTCCGAGATGTAGTTTAAAACATCCCTATCCATTCCTTGCTTGGGATATTTGTAGTTTTTAAAAGATGATAAAGCACACAATATCAACTTCTTTAACAACTTAATAGTTAAGTAAGCATTATCAAGTTAGGAAATTCTGTTGGTGGATATTGGTCTGCACATTTTTCCACCAGTTGTT
Organism: Trichonephila clavata; assembly: GCA_019973975.1. Classification (NCBI taxonomy): domain Eukaryota; kingdom Metazoa; phylum Arthropoda; class Arachnida; order Araneae; family Nephilidae; genus Trichonephila; species Trichonephila clavata. Next base: position 43,775 of record BMAO01018163.1, on the reverse strand, counting down.
TGATCATAAGTTTAGTCAATATTTATTTGCCCCTTTACACAGTTAGTACTTTAATTGAACTCCTGAATTGAATGTTCGGAGGTGTGCTTGCTCACGAAATAAAAGCATAATGGCCAATCCACTATTTTAAGTTCCTCGTTTTTTGTCACCTTTCTTTTTATTGCATCTTTATACACGAGTTTCTATCAATTCAGCTTTCGGTGAGGTCACCTTCATTTCCCAAACTTTTTGCTCATTGATCATTATTAATGTCTCCATACAATAAATACAACATGAAAGCTAATGGTGCTGGAGCTCGTGATTTTCAACCACAGTCTACACTCAAAACATTATGACCACCTGTCAATAACGAGTTGGCCCACCTTTGGCGCGCAACACAGCTTCAACCCGCCTTGGCATGGATTTCTACAAGTCCTTGGTAGATAGCCGGAGACAGATTGTACCAGATGTTTAAGCAACGGTCACGCAAATCCGAGATATTTCGAATTGGTGACCTTTGAACTCTGAGCTGCCACCCCATGACATCCCAAATGTGTTCTATCAGATTGAGATCCGGTGAGTTAGGTAGCCAGGACATTAATTGGAATTCAGCATCATGTTCCTGGAACCACTCCAACACAATGTTAGCCTTATGACACGGAGTGTTGTCCTGTTGGAACACTCCATTTCTAGCTGGAAAAACAGAGGCGATGTAAGGGTGCAACTGGTCCGCAATGATGTTCAGATACACTGTAGCATTCATGTTCTGCTCTACCACAACCACAGGTCCCAGAGACGCCCAAGAGAACGTCCCCCAAAGCATAATACTGCCACCCCTAGCCTGTGTATGACCTACTGTACATTGAGGCAGCAACTGTTCGCCTGGAAGATGGCGTATCCTGACACGGCCACCGGCGTGATGAATGACAAACCGTGATTCATCTGACCAGGCAACTCTCTCCCACTGATCCATGGACCATTCACGATGTTTCCGGGCCCAGCGCAGGCGCAGTTGGCGATGACGCTTGGTCAGCAAAGGCACACGAGTGGGACGTTTGCTGCGCAGCCCCATATCCAACAGTGTCCGCTGAACAGTGTGCTCCGATACTATTCTACTTGTCCCTGCATTGTATTGGGCAGTCAGTTGAGCCACTGTCTGGCTCCGGTTTTGCTTCACCTTGTGAGACAGTCTCCGACGACCTTTTTCTTTGATAGCGTGTGGACGTCCAACACCATGACGTCTACTGCTGGTTTCACCGTCATTCATCCATTTTGCATAAGTACTAACAACTGTAGATCGCGAACAACCCACGAATCGTGCGTTTCGGAAATACTTGTTCAGAGCCTTCGAGCCATTACAATCTGCCCTCTATCAAAGTCGCTTAGATCCGCAGCCTTTCCCGTCACACACAGAAGTAAGTGAAAGAATGATTCTTCAGACTCTCCAGCAGCAGTTAAATACCTGATCACGTGACTTCCACGTCATCCAGGCGTGTTCATTGCAAAATTTAGGGGTGGTCATAATATTTTGGCTCTTGAGTGTATTTTCAAGTAGAATCTTACGTTTTTTACTGTTAGTCTATTCACACCCTCTAATAGTCATAATTTGAAATCCAAAATCAAAATTCAAATACGGAAACTTTGATTCCTGCGTAAAGGAAGACCTTTCTGTATTTTGTAGTCGAAGCGAAGTTACATTTCCTATTTTTTAATGTAAAAAATAAATTGAAAAAAGATTCGATGATAAAAGAAAACAAATTTTTTTGTTTGAATTTCTTATTTTCTTACTTAGTTTTCATGCAGTTGAACATTTCTGTTAACTTCTGTAAAATTTCTGAAACACAGGAAATATCTTTATAGTTCTGCTTGTTAATTCCTTATTAAATATTAGAACATTTCATAAAATTTATTTTGATTGTGCATGGATTTTTCATCCATAGACCTAACTGAAATTTAATGCAGTCTTTCGAGGTTAGAAGGTAAAGTACTGTGGTTTGTTAGAATAATAAGTTCTTAGTTTTCTTTTCCCTTCTTTTTTTTTTAGCTTATCAATTTTATGTAAAAGTTTTTTTATGTTTTTTTTTTCTTACAGAAAAAGGGAGATGGTGAATTCGAAATAGAGAGAAATCCAATTATTTCATATTTTATGTTTACTTAACAGATTTGTAACTTTGTAACGAGTAACACCTTCAAAAACATTTTACATCCAATGTTCCTACTGATGTGAAATAAAAAGACACGTGTTTTTGGTAGCAATTTGCCAGTAAAACGGTGCTGCATTGGCCAAACGGATGGATAGTTAGCCGAGTTAACTTCCAAGAAGATATGAATCAGAATAGCAAAGTAGTCCATTTTATATTATGTTGCCCGTTATATAAAATGTTTTTAAATCATTACCAAAATGATATGTAATTTTTATCAACTTCAGTTTGAACGCATTGAAACAAAGAATTCTCTCTGTATATTTCATATAGATGCTTGTAATTAAAACATATAATTTTTTCTTTGGCTTTCTGAATCTTTAAAGCTGCAGTGACAAAATAATCTTAAAAACTTTTTTTATGAGAGAGAAATCTGTATACACCAGCCTTAGATAATTGTGTTTGGAATTCCGTTTAATATTTACTTTCTTAAATTGGAAAGGAGATTTTTCCCTATCGCCTTCACAACCAGCCTCCAAGAAGGTTCCTAGATCTTCCATAAAGGTCTTCGATAGAAATTAGTCGATGGCATATTCTATTTAAAATAAAAGTCTATCAACAACTGGAAAAACACGGTTTTTAGTCGTTTTGGAAGATTAGATATTAACTAGATTATATTCTGCGCACTCAGAAATCATCAGCAGAAAACGGTTGAAATAATACTTATTTTTTCAAAAATGTAGGAAATAATTTTTAAATTTTATTAGATTGTTTAAGATAGCAACCATTTTATTGTGCTTGTGTAAGAATATGGAATTTTAATTACAAAAAATATTTATCGTGTCCTTTGTTTAGCATGGTTCTATAACGTCAACAAAAAAAATCACATCATTCAATCTGTTGCATTCATTCGTTCATGGTACTCAATTCAAACTGTGTTTGCAACATATTAAAAAGCTATCAGCAGTAAATTAAAATATCTTGAACTTGTTGAAGCATTTGCGACTAATTTCATTAAACTTTTCATAAATTCTACAAAATCGAAATATAATTTTCTTAGTGCTCGAAATTTTTCAGGAAATTAATTATAAAGAAAACATTATGCTTTTTTCAGCTATTATCCGCAGCCTTCCATTTTGGATTACCACTTTCATGGAAATAAAATTTATCCCCTTTTTTTAACCTTTTCTTACATTGTTACCTTCATAAAATATAAAACTTTCGAACCCTATTTCATTATACATTAAAAGTATGTAATGAATAGTTTAAAATAAAACTGCTAAGTTTTTTTCTAGGTTTCTTTCTAGTTTAAATCGTTCTGCATTTTAAATCTTCTAAATTAGTTGCTATTGATCTGATTGTCTATTTTTTTCCGATATGAAAGTCCACTCACCAAAATCCAATACATTTTGCAATTTTCGAGCATGTTCTGATGACATATTTGACACCTGAGCTCACATCCACACCGAAGGGATAATCTTATTTACCTTAAATCGGCCCCGACACGTGATGGCTCTTAAGAGAGTGAATATGAACACTTTCAGCTATTCGAGGGCTTTTGGCGACGGACCGCGTAATTTTGAACCATAAACAAGTGAAGAGAATGACACCAGAGCTGGCGAGCCCCTCTCCTAACTTCCACACTGCAGAAATATGAGGACGTTTGAGCCTCGACATATTTAATGAGTATTGGATCCAGCAGTACTAGGCACGTTTATGAAACGGTGGCCACAAGCCCGTTACCTTGACCTCTAAGCTACCGCTGCGGAATAAGATCTTAAAGGCTCTACGGATAAATTGCTACTCGGTTTTCACTACACTGCGAGAAACGATTTTCAAAACTGAGAGCAAACAGCTCACACACTTTTGAGTACTTCACATTCTCAAAATAGCTCCGATGCACGCGTACTCAAATTTGAGAATCGCATATTCTCATATTGAGCAACAAGCACATTCTCATTTTTGAACCTGTTACGGGATCAAATTTTTGAGAATGAAAGTTCAAAATGAGTATATAATGCACTCATATTTGAATTTGTTAATGTATCAAATATGAGTTTAAAACACTAAAATGAGTATGTATAGCGTTTAATTTCGATACTGTTGTATCTAATATGAATTTTTAACAGAAAAATATTTATTAACCCAAATCTTAAAGGATTTAAGAATGTGATACCCGAGTTGTAAATTTTCACTTTCTTCATCTTACTTTTTATTTTATTTTCATTTCATAAAATTTTTACACTTAACTTCGAAATCAAAATTCATTTTACATTTATTGTGTGTAACAAAAAGGTACTCACATATTATCGCGAAAGTGCCTAAGTTAAAGATAACTCGCCAAATTTTGGCAGTAACGATTTCGCATGAGTCCTACGCGCTGAATTAGCAACCATGTACTTCGTTTTATATAATGTCGCCAATACGGTGGCGACAATACGCAAGTATCAACAAAAATATTACTTTTCGAAAAAAAATGCAACTATTATTTGATTACAAACTGCATGTCTTCGAACATAAACCGCAAATATAAATCTTTGAAAACTGCAAAAACAAAAATTCGATGTAATAGTTAAACAAATGTGTATGCATTTTGAACTAGTTCCAGAAGCAATTTGATTCATTATTTATATTTGTGTTTCTCTAGAAGCATTATATTGTTTCCTTAAAATCATATACAAGCAGAAAATTAACTTTTATTTAAAAAAAATTCATCCCTTCAATAATAAGTTATTAGAGAAATATCTAGGAAACATTATGATAAATAACAGATTTTTCTAAGTAAAAATTTCAAAACAATGCCAGAAAAAATAGCCTTTTTACATATTATGTAACCTGAAGAAAAAAACCTTTTTACTAAACTAACACTCATTAGGCCCAGGTGTGTAAGTACTCTTTATATCAATTGTTTTGTTTAAATAGAAACACATCCATCCACATGGAAATAAAGAAAATGCATTGCTATATTACAAATTAAGCTCGTTTTTTGTTAAATCAACTGATTTTACACGCTCCTATCCCCAAAGAAAACAAATATTATAGTTTTTAAATTAATGTTTTTTTTTAATTAAAATACTTAAAAATTTTAGTCCTTAGAAGAATGTAAAAACAACTAAAACAGTGCATTTTTGCATTAACAAAACATTTAGTTTTTAACCAACTGGAAAGAGCTTTTAGACAAGTTTTCAGCACCCATTCAGTAGAAAAAATAACATCATAAGGACCAATAGAATCATAATTTAGAAATTTTACTTGGTGTACAGCATTTTATTTTCAATACCTTTTTTCAATTATTCACTGTTAAGAAAAATAAAACAAACCCAAATCATATTGTTGAAATATTTATTCTGGAAATTGTACACATACATATATACATTAAAAAATAAACAAGAATATAAGTGAGATTTTTGAAACATGTTTTCTTCAATAACTTATTTTTTATTGATTTTTTTATAAACAATATGTAATCTATATTATAGTCAACTCCATCCTTATTTGTACAGAACAGCTGTTTTAATATAATATACATTGAATTATCATTTTAAATATAGGTTCTAGTGTATAAAAATACATAAATAAACAGCTTTTTTATTTTTTTTTATCAAATCATGTCATAGTTATGAAATGTGAGTGAAAATGCATTTCAAACAGTGTTGTTTCAAATAAATTACATGTTAGGATTTGTGAGTCATCTAAATTATTTACTGAAGAATTTATAAATAGCTGGTTCTGAGAGGAATTTTGAAATTTTCCTCGTTAGAGTAAAATTTTTACAAATGTTGTTTATAATTATATAGTTTTCTAAACGGCTATCTACAAAATTTAGCATAACACATGTAGTGTTATGCTATGCCTATATGAGTATTTAGAACATGACGACAAAGTCTACAATGTGAAACAACTACAATGTCTTTGGCAGAAAGTGCAAAATGTATGAAATTCATAGATTAATTTTTATCCATAAAATATATACATATAAAAAAAGAGAAAAATTCTGAACTTTGTGCAAAATTTAAAATAAATTATGAGTGGAAATATTAAAAATGAAGATTAATGCTAACAAGCAGAAATGAAATTAATGCAAATTAAAAATAAAGCATTTATAATTTAGAAACAAGATAAAAGGCTTAAAAAATGCAATTTTATAAATATTACACATGAAGGCATGTCTTTCTGAATTTCACATTTATAAAAACAACAGTTCAAAAAATACCACACATTGGAACAATATATACAGGAACTAATTTGTTATCAGTACACTACACATTAAACATCTTTTAGAAGTGGTTTTGAAATCGCTGCAAATAAAATTTTGCCATCCGATAGTTTTCAATCAACGATGACAGTCTCCAAATAAGAACTCAAAATGAAAATAATATAAAAGAATGGCTTATTCCTGGCAAAAAAGGAATAACATTAAGAAGTAAAAATGTAAGTAATTTTTTATAGAATACAAATTAGAAAAATATGAGTGCCAGGATTTAAAGAAATAGAACACATGGTATTTAGAAATGCCAAGAAAAGCAGAAAAAAATAAAGAAATTGAAACTGGAAAAATAATAACTGCGTATAAAAGCCATGGGGTGCTCAATATTAATTGTTATAATTTCTTACTAGTTCTATTCCAAAACGCAGAGTTAGTGTAAAAATGTAGTACAAAGACCCCCACGCTTTTACCACAATGACATTAATTTTCTCGTTAATCATTTTATTCTTATATTGAGATTTTAGTTCGATAAAAGCGTGTTTTTTTTAAACTATATTTTAAATTTATGGGTCTTCATGTGTGTCAGACTGAACTTATTTCAGCACTTAGGTATTATCACAACAAATGCCAAATCTAATAATAACTCGCCTAGTTGGCAACCCCAATTGGTACTTGTGTCTTATTGCAACCTATTGGTGACATTATATGAAATGAAGCCCTTGGTTGCCAATTCAGCATGTACCACACATAGGAAATCGGGGTGGCCAACTCAGCGAGTTATTTAGAATTGGTGAAAATATGCAAGTATCCTCCAATTTCCTGTGAGTTGTATGTGCTGAATTGACAAACAGGTGTTTCATTTCATATATGTCGCCAGTTGGTTGCGATAATACATAAGTACCAAGATTTCTTATGTTTTTCCACTTGTGTACAACATACCTGCAAATAGGAGTTTTTGTACCCAAGCCGTATTAATTTTTGGTACTTACATATATTATTGCAACCATATTGGCGAAATTATATGTAATAAACACATGGTTGTCAATCTGGTGCATACGACACATGCAAAATCAGGGTCACCAACTTGAGGAGTTATCTTGAACATTGGCATTGTTGTGGTAATATGTATTGTAAAATCTGGCGTATGATGTACACTTTTAACACAAAAAATAAGATTGAATTTTACGTGTGCACGTTACATGCCAGGTATAAAAATGAAAGCTTTAAAAAAACGTGAGCATAGGAAAAAAATTAGATTTCTACATAGATTGAAATGTTGTTCATTTAAAAGAAATGGCGTTCCTTATGAACTTAAAAGGTTGCACTTCTAGATGTATACTATTTTTTACTAAAGCTTAGAATAAATGACTTTCAAACTTTAAGAGCATGGCTCACATATATCTCAGGTTTCTTCATGAAAAAGGGGGTGCACATTATACAGCAAATAAACATAGAAATTAAAAATTGCTGCTTGAAAGTGTAAGTGCATATTACACGATTGTATGCATGATATGCCAGATTTTACGGTAAGAATATAATTTTTCTCTACCTTTCTGTAATGAGTAAAAGTATAAAATATATTAATATTGGATTAAATATAAAGAATCTGATATATATATTTCATTTATTTTCATCCAAATAAACAAAACACTATAGTCACAATAATGGTCAATATGTTGCGAATTAAAACTTACTTTGACTCAGCTTCTCTCTCTCTTTTTTTAAATATCAATTTAATAAGATTTTTTAAATGGTCATAAGTGTATAGCCTTCTGCACTATGTTATAAGATGAATCCAATTTAAACAATGTAGACCAATTATTAATAATACAAAATATCCAATAAATATTAGTATTAAAGCAGATTAAATTTTTACATGCTATGTCCCAAACTGAAAATTAAAAAAACATTCTTGAAATTGATTGAGTTAAATTTTACTAACTCTAATTTTGCTCATTCTGTTATTTTCAGTAAATTTTGATTCTTTCAATATTCGAAAATGAGGGTGAAAGGGGAAAAATAAATGTATTGATATAGTTGACTCTTTTAAATAATTTCTTTATGAGAACTTTTAAGACATTTTCCATACATTTACCAATAAGCTAAAAAAGTTCTTTAAAATTTACTATAAATTAGTCTCTTAAAAAGATTAATAATTGAAAACAAAAATTTATTTCTTAGGCTTGCCTTTTTCAAGTTTCATTGAAAAGTTCAATATGAAAATAAAACTAAAATTATTCCAATGTAGCAGAGGAATACTTAAATTATTATTTGCCTATAAGCAAGTGCCCAAAAAATCAAACAATATGACTTATTATGAATCAAGTAAATTTCATTAAGGTATGTGACTACCCAAAATTCACAGTTTTGGTGAAAATTTTCAAAATTACTTTTGTGTTTCTATTTTATAGCCTATACATTTCAGATTCCATAAAACACTCTATTTTTGTTTCTACGATATCTAGAAGCAAAGTTATAGCATAATTAGAAACTGGAATTGGAGTTAACAAAATCAGATGCTGATCCATACACAAAATATTTTTAAGATATTGAATTTAAATTTTCAGAACATGTTTTATTTAGTTGTATCTGTGTTATGAATCAAAATCTAATCTCTGTGTATATACAGTGGACCCAAAAAGTGTTCGTACACTTGCAATTTCGTATAAGATTTATTGTTTCCAACTAATAAAAATCAATATTTTGGAATTGTAAATTTTTTATATCTGCAACTTGTTCTTGGTGGAATGACATAATTATTGTTTTAAAGATAGTATAACTATTATTTTTAAAAATTAATAATCAAAAAGCTACTGAAAAATTACGCCACTAAAGTCTTTGTACACTTAACAAATATCTCAACATAGCTTTATATAAATATTGTGGTATTTCTTTCTTAATTTAGAACTTAGTAGGATATCTTTTAGTGGTCCGCAAAAACTTTTAAACGTCTTGGTATAGATTTAATCAGTTTTTGTAATTTCTGCATCATCGCTTGGCATCATTATCCTGTTAAAAAAGGAAGTCGTCTGAAATATCCAAATTTTGAGAGGATAATTTAAAATTTGTCTTTAAAATATTTAAATAGAGCTCATAATTCTCAATACCATCAAAAAATACCAAATTACCTAATCCTGAAGCCTATTTACACCCCCCCCCTCCCTGCAAGAACACCTCTGTGTTGAAGCAGGTGGAGGAGCTCTTGTTCCACATAAATTCACGGGATTAAATGCCTCATTTTTTCCTTTAAAACTATTATATGCCCATCAGAATCAAAAATGTTGAATTTTCTGTCATCCCAATCACTTTCCTGTCAATTTTGAATTTTCTGAAACTTAGTCACAAGAATCTAGTTGGATGAATGAACCATGCAAGTGGAAGTGATCTTGCGTGGGGGCGTAAATCAGCCACAGAATTAGGTAATTTTTGATGGTATTGAGAATCATGAGCTCTAGTCAAATATTTTAAAGAGAAATTTTAAATTGTCTGTCCAAAATTTGATATTGAACACGACTTCATTTTTCAACAGGATAATGACGCCAAGCGTACTGCTCTCAATGTACACCGCTGGTGTCTTTATAACTGCCCCAAAATTTTGTGAAAACACCTCCTCAATCAATTTATTTAGCCCAGCAGAGCATATTTGGGGAGAACTAGATTTAAAATAAAAAGAAAATATGACATATAAACACATAATGGGAAGTAAAAACAACAATCACAGAAGCATGGAGGTAAATTGATGCAGAAATTACAAAAAACTGATTAAATCTATACCAAGACGTTTAAAAGTTGTTGTGGACCACTAAAAGATATCCTACTAAATGAAGAAAGAAATACAGTATTTATAAAGCTATGTTGAGATTTTTGTTAAGTGTACGAAGACTTTTGTGGCATAATTTTTCAGTAGCTTTTGATTATTAATTTTTTTAAATAATAGTTATACTATTTTAAAAAAATAATTATGTCATTCCATTAAGAACAAATTACAGATATCATAAAAAAATTACAATTTCTGTACATTAATTTTTATTAGTCGAAATCATTAAATTTTATAGGAAACTGCAAGTGTACGAACACTTTTGGGGTTCACTGTATTTATGTACTTCATTGCATTTAAACGAAAAAAAATGATTAATTTTTTAAAAAATCAAGTTTTTGCATAAAATTTGGCATATTTAAAAAACTTTTAAAAGTAATACAAATATATTTTAATTCCTAATACATATAAAGATGTTCCATTATTTATGTACTGTAAAAATATTATTTGAAGACATTCATTAGAATTTTCTGTAAAAGATCCTAATTGCAATTTTTCATGAAAATTTTACTAAACTTGACAATTTTTATAATCTATAAAACTCTCAAGAAAACAGCAAAAGGGTTAAAAAATTAGTTAAACATGAAGCTAAAGAGAGTTTGAGCTATAAATATGGGTGAGTTTAAGAAATGTACAACTAGAAGAACATTTTTCATATTGTATTTAAATCTTTAAAAGCATTGTCTGAGAAACTTTGTTTTTTGGCTTCACGGTACAGTTCACAAATGGATTCCTTTTCAAGATATTGAATTGATATTTTCAGAAACTTTTTATTTTATTTTATTTGTATTATAGACTATAATCTCTGTGTATGTATTTATGCATTTAATTGCACATACAATTTGTAAGAAAAAAACATGTTTTTTTTAAAAAATTGACAGATTTAAAAAAAAAATATAAATTTTATTGCTCTAGGCACAGATAATGATGTTATTTTTGTGCAGTTTTAATATTATTTGAATATATTAATTAGAATTTTCAATACAAAGTTTACTGTAACTGCAATTTTTCACTAAAAATTCCCAATCTATCCAAAATAATTTAAACTTTTGTGGAATTGTATTTTAATTCCTGACTCAAGTGTAGTATAGGGCTTTTGATTATTCGGTGAGATAACGAATTCATTCTGGCTTCGGGAAACCTATCGCTAAGTGAAGTAGCTTGGCGGTCGATTTTGGTCACCAAAAAAATTTGACATCGCCAAGGCCCCTATACTACACTTTAACCCTTTATTACTAGTTCTATGCACAACCTTTTTAAAGAAAAAAAGTGTTTTTTTAGTTGAACATTTATGTTTCAATAAAACGCTCCGAAGGTAGCCACATACCTTAAATATTTATGTTTTTTTTTTAAGTAATCCACCAAAAAAAAGGCAGATTTTTATCACATTTTTTCGCTAAATTCCTATAAAAGCCTTATATTAAAAACAAGGCACATACTTTTGTAAAACAAATAGGTGAAAACTTTAATTCAAAAGTCAAGAAAAAGACTGTTTTGATTTAAAGTCAAACACAAAATCAAAATAATCTAGTACTCATGTGTTCGTCCGCGGGTCGCGTGGTAGAAGCGAAAAATTTTTCGGAAGATTTATGAGAACTAAATTTGTTATTGTACCCCAATCTTTAAAATATGTAACCAGTATATTAAAAAAACTTCTTTAATCCTGAATATCTTTTTTAATTGGTTTGATAGTGTTAATTAACCATTTTTTGAAATTTTGAGTACATGTATAATGTTTCATATTCGTAAAGGCATGCGTTCAAATCTGATACAAACAAACTCATTTCAAAACAAGTATGTCCATGTAGTCATTTTTGAGAATTTCTTTTTTCTCCGTGTACCCTCCCTAACTATGTTACAACCCTCCCTAGGACATTTTAATTTTTTTAATCATTTGAGGGAGTACTTTTTCTGCAGAGCAACGAAATAAGTTCGTTTCGCTCAATGTTTGCACATTTGAGTTGACCTTCAACTCCAACGCATTATCACCACCCATAATACACAATTTCTCATCCTCATGATTGAAATGAAAAGAAACCGCTTTGTACAGACCCTCTCTTCTCTTATGTTGAAGAAAATGAAAATGGATATCGGAAATCGATACAGACCCTTTAATGTATTTGCTTCCTTTGTGTCCTTTGTTGCCACACCACAAAAGCATCGTCGGGGTTTGGAGGGGGACGTTCTAACCCTGACTACTTGGACACAGGAAGGGGAAAAGAAGGTAAATTTAATTCTGTCACCAAGTTCTTTACTTATGGAAATTAAAGTACGGTCTTGTGTCAACATCGTCAGCAAATAGCCGGAAGGACTTTAATGAATTTAGAACAATTTCCATCATTTTTGGCAAGGAGAGATATTCTCTTGAAAGTAACGTCATCTCCGTGTTTAATTATGTATGCCCGTCTAATTTAATTCTGCGCACAAAATGAATGATGTATTCCTGATAACGAATGCTACGGTCCATCGATATAACATCGATATATCTACGTCCCACTTGACGCAAAGTTAGGTTAATTGACGAAGTTTGACTTAAAATTATTTGCAGAACCATTCACCTACTTTGTGAATGCAAGTATTTATTATAAATTCTGCGTTAGTGACGAATAACAATGAATTAAATACGATAGGTTCTGTGAATAAGAGCTGTAATAAATAAACATTTCCGGGTTTTTCCTTAAAATATGTTGCATAGACTAACCCAAGGGCTCTCTCAAACACCTCATTCAATAATTGTTGTCAATGTAATCTTGGCAAAAAATTTATGTTTTGATTCTTCCAGTTACTCTCTCTCTCTCTCGATTGATTGATTGAAGGGAAGCCTTTGTTTTTATTCTGGTTCTGTCAAAGACCGCAGATTTTCAAAAAGTCTTCGCGTTCACGTGATTATTGTACGGGTTGCTACCTTCCTCTAGGCAATGGACCTCTCATTTAGCTTCGGACGTGGAACAATCGAGTCTATCAGCTACTTTACTTCTTTTCTCAAGACAATGCGTATTTTTCACTCATAGCGCCCTCATTTTTTTCAATTGATGATAGGGCTGGATGATTTAATAGTTTTTCCTGCAGCATGTTGCTGTGATTTTTTAGATACTAACACTTTCATATCTGGAATGCAAGGACATTTTTGAAAGAATAAAATTTATTTTCTTAACCATTTTCTTTCTATTTCTAATGTTCTTAAAAGGATAAAAACGTTAAAAATTTGTTTTTTTTTTAAGAATATGCCCAATATTTTTGAATGCATACATAGTCAGGCGTAGAAGCCTAGTTCCTAAAACATCAAAGTTTAAACACATTTTTCTTAGTCTGGATAAAAGAGAAAGTTAAGGTTGATTAGGCTGAACTGTAAGTTAGAGAATGTCTTCCATTCCATTGTAAGCTGTGGTTAATCGGAGATTTTCAAAGAAGGATAAAATAGTTCGGAGAAATTCCCAAATCTGTTGAAAAATAGAGAAGCGTTGGAATTCCCTCTAGAGAACATATCCATTATCCGATGAGGACAATTTGTAAGAATTTTCCTCATTGGAATAAATGGCAATTTCAAACGCTTCGGATTATAACGCTTAAGAATAAACGGATCCCCATTTAAGATGTTATTTTATCTTTGTCACTCCCCTTGTCTTCATCGAAAATCCACGTAGGAAACCAAAGTTTTTGAATATTTTTTGAGCAATTTTTTTCTTCATAATCCTAAGATTTGTTAAGTAATTTTTTTAATTTAATTTGAGAGTGAAGATTCTCACTTTAAATCAACATGGGGCTATTCGCGACGGACCTCTCAATTTTCAGACCAGTGACGTGGACAACAACTGAGCCAGCATCCCCTCTCTTAACTACCACACCACACTAACGGTAGAGCATTGAGTCTTGACAGATTTAACGAATATCGAAACCTCTACACCGTGGGTCTTGAGTGGTATATTTTATGAGAATACAGAGCTTAGCCATTTTTTTTTGTACCCAGCTCGAGGGCTAGGTGCTTTTGATGTAGAAAAGGAAGGGTTGTAAGTGTGTGAGTAAGATAGATAGAACGAGGAGTGAAATAAAGACTTGCTCAACATTTGCAAGCTGGGATCCTTTTTGGTGTATTTTCTTGAGCTGTCGACCAGTTAGTTAACTACTAAGAATTCGCAATTTAAGTTTTAAAAAATGCAAAAACAGCTATGATCAAGACTGTATCATGAGAAAGATCTATGAATTCATTAAGTGTTTTCCAAGTATCTATACAGTAATAATCCGAGAAAGGTGTTTTTTAGAATGTGACCTAAATATCGTACAGAGACCCTATTTAACCTTTCAGGTAAGTAACGCTGGGATGTTTCTAAGTTGTTCAGGATTTGAATTTTTAAGCACTTGAGGAGCCCTGGTACTAATTGGGCACTTTGTTGGCTGAAGGAAATTTCACCACTAACAGTTCAGCTATTAATTAAATTCCGTAAAATGTGTCATGCGTCTCTTATATTAGAATTTCTAATAGTTAATTAGTGTAAGGTTTAAATTAAATCCATTTCTATACATTCCGTTTCATGTAATGTCATTAAATTTAAAAAAAAGAATTTTGTTTCCTTCAAAACAAGTTTACTACTGAGACTACAATAGTTAGTCTAATTAGTAAATATTGTATGCCTTTTTTAAAGCAAAGCTTGTTGTAAGCTCTCAAAGTAAGGCTGTACTTGGGACGTCAAATGTTGAATTCAACAAACAAAAAAAAAGGAGGGAGGAGAGAATACAAGTTGTGCCAAAAAAATTTTTAAAAAGCATTACGCTCACTACTAAATACCAATCGGACTTGACTCATTTTCAATTTCACGAAAATACTCCTGGTTTATGACAATGTACACCCATCTCTTTTCTTGCACGATTTTGGAATAACACGGTAAATAATTTAACGTATTTTTTTACATGAATTTTTTTGCATGAATCCCCCAAAAATATGGAAATTCGTGCCCTTTGAATGATGAGGATTTATAATCAAATTTATGACTGCTTATAATAATGAAGAAGTCGATAACGACGAAGTCTAAGGTGAAAAGTTCAACTTTTAACAGCTGATTTAATTCGAAAAGGCTTGAAGGTTGCTTTAAGAATAGAACAGCAGTTTCTTACTCAGGATTTTGACCTAGAGCATCATTTAAAATTTCAACGTAATCTCAAGTTTTGTGTAACAGAATATCAAGGATAAAATAAGCAACTTGAGAAATCAAAAAAACTATCGCCAATAACAGACAACGAAGAAACTAGGAGAGGCCGCGAATAACGAACGAAACTCTTCATTTGAATCAAAGCCAACAGTTGTGTTAGACCTACATCTACTGATCAAAAGATTTTTGATCCAGTTCGTAATAAACATGCCCATTTGTTATCAAGTAGCGATGAATGGTTCAATTTATTTTTCATAATTTCAATTTAAACTTATAGACTGTACACTAATTTTTATTTTTTAAATATAAAAATAATTCTTTTTTGTCAAATATCTAACATAGATTTTATTATTGCCTTTTTTGCACGGTTTTTTGGGAAATTATATAGAGATTTTTCATCTTGCACGGTTTTTTCAATTGTGGAACATATTCCCAAATTTGACATAAGTGGCATGTATTTTTTTGCCCGGTTTTGTAAGAAACGTATCTACCATCTAAGAAAAGAGTTGGGCCAGGAATAATTTTAGTTTATCTTTTTCTTTTCATCTCTCGTGGACTGGTTTGATCGAGTGGATTTACCTGAAATTTTGCAGGTTACTTTTAAGAGTTTTATATTTTAACACAAAAACTTAAATTAACCAGTGAAGCATGTCGAGGCGTCGGAGTGTTGTGAAAATTTGGACAGTTGTGTGCTAACCCAAGTACTATCCATGTCTCTTGAACGTGATTCAGAGTTATTTATCAAATCACCTACAATCCTCATGTTTCTTTAACGTATAACACTCATAAAAATCAATATATCAACAAATTATTTCTGCCACAGACATTTTCAAAGCTCAATTGCGAGGCACACATTAAATTTCTTCAGACTGTGCAGATTTCATAGCATTTAACTGTTCCCTTACCACGTAATAACAGACAATCAAAAACATTGCGTTTGATCGTTTACGGGAACGATGATTCACTGTTGACTCCTTTAACGTTTTTTCATTTGTCGAAACGGGTCGACGGCATAATATGCTTATAACTGTGTGAAAATTAATCTTAAACATTAATTTTGATATTTACATTGATTAAGCTAATTAATTCATTTCTCAATAAACTAATTACCTTCTCAACAATCTACAAAAAATAAATGCGCTGAAAATAATAGTCATTGCTGTAAGCTCAATTTGTAATATTTACGGTACTATTTCTTTTTTTGTTGTTATTCTTATATGTTTGGTAAGTAATTAAACTTTTATTTTTGGTTCAGACCTCGTGACAGTATGGAATTATTTGACTTTAAATAATCTGAAAAATTCTTCAAAATATATAATCAGATGAAAACATTTTCTTCTGAAATTTGGCAAATGTTTCCTTAGAGGCTGATGCTTACCTTCGAATAACGCAGCACAAATTTAAATAAAATACAACTGTAAAGGTTTCGTATTCTATTTTGAAGTTTCCAGTCTCATGAGGAGGTATAGTAAAGTTTTAACTATCCTATTTTTTTATATTTGTTATTCTTATGACATTTTGAACACCACTCCATGGCTGAATTAGAACGAAAACAGTTCGTGAAGGATGTGTTGTCCTTTAGTGAGATTTCTGGGAACATTCGCTGAGAGGCGAGTTCAGAAGAACGCTTTTATTCCTTCACCTCGCTTGAAGATCGGTCGGTATCCAAGTAGTCTATTCAACTGGCAGTCCGAAAAAGCATACCTTCCCGTAAGAGTTCTTCACAATCCTCTTGGGAGGGAGTCCATGCTTTGAATGTTGAATGATCGAGAGCTCGTGGCTGAAGGGCCGATGTTCTTTTGAGGCTCACAGCTAGGATTTGCAATCCTGTGCTATATTTTCAATCCCGGGATTAGAACTGGACTATTTAGGACATGCACATTAGCATGGTGGAAATTACATTATAAAACTGAAAACATAATTAAAAAATTGGCTTAAAAAATTATTCATTGAAACAAATTAAAGGAAAACAATTCATCAGAAACATATAAAAAAAGTACATAATGAATTCACTAAAAATAGTACAATTTTAATTCATTAAAAATTGACCCATTTGAATTAAAAATCGACATGTTTGGGATTTTCCAAAATCTTATTGTAAACTTAAAACAGAATGAAAAGCCCCTGTTTTATTTTAATTGAAACACACTGTATATTTTTATGTCAAATAAATCTACAATAAAAAACTGCATGGTAAAACATTCTAAGGAAGTAGATTTTTCAAAATTAAAATTATCAAGTCTGAATGAACTCCCCCCCCCCCCCAATTAACTCACATATGCCTGAAAAAAGATCGTACAAAGGATAAAATGGATTTACACAAATTTAAATCTGAAATTTTTCTACTTACGCAACTTCCATACAGAAAAAAATACTTTTTTAAAAATCTTATTAACATATAACACTAAAATTTAATCATACTAAACATTAAAATTAACTCTAATTAAAATACTCAAAAAACAGACTTGAATGTTAAGAATATAATATAATAAACACATTATGAATTTCGCAATCCAATAAAATTGTCTTTTAGCTTCTTCAAAGAATATCTTTTCTAAATATTTTTAATAACACTTCAATATTAATACATACATATTTATAATGGAAGTAAAACAATATTACTAAATTTATCTCGCTTTAGATTTAGAAAGAAGAAAGCATCTTATAGGAATATACTTATAATAACAAAACAATATTACAAAAGTTATCTCTTAGTGTATAAAAAAAGTGAGAAAATTTTTAAAAAACACATCCTTTATATCGACTTAATATGATAATTCAGAAAATAGATTCATGATTGATAATTCAGAAAAGGAAAATCAAAATTAACATCAGACGTATAAGTCACAATTTTGTTTTATTACTGGGGAACAGCAATGAATGTTGCTCAGTGTTTCTTTTATATAAAAAGGAAATAGGAAATGGAAGCTTTCTATATAAATTTTCTAAAAATTAAATTCTTCGAAAGTTTTGAAGAGAAAAAAAATTTTTTAAACATAATTCAGACAAAAACTAAACCCCGGGATTTCGGGATGACAAACTCTACTCACGACATTAACTTGGAGTAATAGCTCATGTGTCGTCCTCGTCACTTGACCGCAGTTCAAAACTACAAGGTCTATCGTCGATAACTATAATGCAGCTTACAAAAATCGACGCTAAGAAACATTCGCTCACTCACATCATTTCATGCTCATCTCTTTGGTTTCTGGATCCCATTCGTACAGACCCATAGTTACCAGACTTCCAAAAAATGCCCGTCTTTCTCAAAAAGATTTCCCTTGAGAGATCCCACCCTGTTTGCTTTTGAAAAGAAGTAAATAGTCATTGTTGTTAATTATTTTCCATGCGCTGGCGTAAATAATGTTCTTCTCATTCCTAATCGCCTGGATGATTGCTTCGGATCTTACGTGTCATGACTTCTTGCATCGTCTGTGAGAGACATGTAACCACTTTGATCTCAAAACATTTGCCAGTTCCATCCCTTCCTTTTCGATTTGCCTTTCAATTCCTCACTTTTTCCGAGGGCTGTGATGATTCAATTCAATGGAGGGCTTCTCGACATTAGAAGCGGTAATTTACAGCACAATGTGTTTATAGGAATATGTTATTATTCACAATAAATATTATTTTAGTACCTCGGTTATATTTCTTATTAATATAATTAAGGCATAACGAAATTTCTATTTAACTTTATGGAATGCATAATTCATATTAAAATCTTATTTTGAAATAATTTAGTGGATTTCTTCAAAAGAAAACAAATTGTCCATTCCCAAAAACTCCAGCAATCACATTTCATGAATATCAGATAGAATTTCAATGCATTTTGATTAAGAAAACAAATGAAATTGGTGCTCTTAATCGATAAAACTAATTAAGTTGAAGAGTTCGCCGATAAACACTCGGTCTAAAAGAGGGAAGCACTTCAGTACCCTGGATCATATGAAGCAAAACATAGACACGGCGATTGTAACTCTAAGCCTGAAGATGTAATAATTAAACTAACAGATCTTGCTGAAGAAAATATGATGGTGTCAGCGTTTGTACTCAGTGAACCGATGCATCTATTGACTGCGAAGGGTTCTCTTGATCAGCTGTTTGTTCAATTCTTCACGACTTCTTTCAGTAAATTTAATTACAGCTCGCGAGTTGAAGCTGAATTCAATTAATGTTCTCGGACAGAAATCAAAATTGTCTCTTACAACGGGACTTAAAATAATTAATTTCGACTTATATTTAAACATCAGAGGGATTTGTTTTGTCAATATTTAAAGCAAATTTTGCTGCATTATCTCACGTAAGAAATACAGAATGACAGTTTGTTACGCTCATGGTATTTTGATGTTAATTTCATCGCTAAAAAGAAATATTTGCGTCCTGATTTTTAGTGGTTATGCTACGGAAATTGGTACCTGTATCCTACTTAGGTACAAGGTGTTTTTGTATTTAAATTTTCTTTTCAATTTGTAACTTAAATTGCATCAAGAAATTTGCCTTTCAGTGGTATTTATGGTAAAAATTTGAGAATTTTTAACTGTGGGGAAACGTTTGTTTGCAATAGAAGGTAGCTTATCATAATTGAAAGTTTGACAGAATAATAGAAAAAATGCGTTTATTTGTTCTATTAGCAATAATAGATGCAAATTATTAAAATGTTTCTTATATTGAAAAAATCTGTAATGTCAAAACAAAAATTTTGTTTACACGATTGAAAACGGTGAAGCAAATAAACACTTAATATTTATAACGTGTTAAATTTAAGATATATGTGTGTGAAAATCATGTAAAATCATAGAAAGAGAGAGTGAGAGAGACTTTTTAACTCAGAAGCAAAAATGCTTTAGGAAGTGCTTTAATACTTTCTTTTTTAAGAAAAGTCGGTACCTCCTAGACCTCTAATGTTAGATTGAACTTTTTTACGTACCTTTTTCTCAGAAACTGTTTCAACTTTTGTCTGTTTATTAAATCGACTTTTATATTTATACTGAAGAGAGATTTTTTAAATATATTGTTCAGTTTTTTCAAAAACATGAAAGGTAAAAGTATCATTACGAATTTTTTAAAAATATTCATTTTTTGTCGTTATATCTGGTTTCTAGCCAAATATTTGGGGAATTTCTCAAGAAAAGCTCACTTCAGTATGCATAGTTACATGACAGTAATATGCAATAAAAACTGCAGGGGCATTTGTACAGCAGATTCTGAGAAAAAGCTACATGTAATAACAACATTTTAAGAAAATTGCTATTTTAATATAAAATGTCACTTCTTTGCAAAAATTATGAATTATAACATGTATTTTTGCCTCATTTTATTAAACATTATCTTCTTTTCAATTTATTTTAAGACTTTTTTGTTTTCTATATTTTCTAAAATTGCCCAGGAAATACTAACGAT
The DNA here is from genome assembly GCA_019973975.1 of Trichonephila clavata. Taxonomy (NCBI): domain Eukaryota; kingdom Metazoa; phylum Arthropoda; class Arachnida; order Araneae; family Nephilidae; genus Trichonephila; species Trichonephila clavata. The sequence goes on along the minus strand of BMAO01018163.1, from coordinate 23,087 downwards.
ATATTTTGTTATATTTTGTAGTATTTACATGATTTTCCTCAAATTCTGCATCAGTCTTGAAAGAATTTTCAGCTTTGATGCATTACTTACATCAAAGTTGACAATAAAACATCATGAATGTCATAATCATAATGTAATAATGTATCAATATGTAAAAGTAATGATTTGGGAATATGTAATTATACGATATTTCGAAAGTTTTCATTAGGGATATTTGTATGTTCACATATTAACAACTCTTCCTAAAGTATCAGAATTCAAGTTTCTCTATATGTGTGTCCAGCGTTTCTCAAACTGTATGGTGCGCCCCCTTGGGGGAGGGCATGATAACCCTAGGAGAGGGGCGCAAGCATATCAAAAATAAAAGATTTAAAAAATTAATTTACTGAAATGAAGTAAACAAAATACTTTCTGACATAATAAGGAACACACATTTACATCGATATAATTTATGCATATAATCTGGCGATATTGCGTCATCGAAAATAAAAGCTTTAACACGCTTATTAGCTATCTTTGGTCCTATAACTAAATAAAAAAATAATTTGTTTGATTTGCTGAGATTTGCCACGAGAGATATGAGAGATTTTTTGTTATGTTTTCTTTTTTACCTAAAATACTACTCTTTCAAAGAAAAAGCCATGCCCAGACCCAGGATCAAAAAAATTTTAAGATAAAAAATTCATCACTGTTATTATTATTGAAATACTGTACATTAGCAGTAGGAACAAAGGAAGACTTAATTCACTTTTCATCCAAAAAGCAGAATATATTTGCTGATCATCTGATTGACCTTCGATTTTAACTGGTATGGTTAGATCCGTCCCCTCTCTTATGTGTGTTTATTTTCGTCTGGGGAAGTTGCAAAAAATGTATTTCTGTTGCGCTTTTTTCCACGTTAAAGAGTTTTATGATGTTTGGAAAAGCACACTTTGAAGGAATAATGGCCAAGATTTATCTGAGTGTTCTCAAACGTATAATGAAAAATGTTTTACATAATTCTTTTTAGAACTAACATCCATATGTTTATTTTACTTCTAACCCGGGAGCAGTCACGCGGGGCACAGAGCAAAGTTATCCATCTGGCACTTGGGGCGGGCAGATAAGCTGGATTCAACCGGACCCTCCTTGGATCCGACAATGCCGGAGAGATCCCGTAGATTTTCTGCGCCCAGGGTTCGAAATGAGCTTAAACCGGCTCAGTTTGTATCCTTTATTAAAGTCACGCACATTTGAAACACTTTAGTTAAATTTTATTGAATTTTTTTTCCAAATAATCAAAGAAAAATATAAAAGTCCTTGAAAGAAGGTAAGTATACTTCCTCTAAATTATTCACTGGAATTATGATTTTTATCTATAAAATTAATTATAAAAGAAAAGGATTGGGGAGACTCGGTCACCCTGTACGGCCATTAATCAGTGCTCCCGGATTAAAACATTTTGAAGTCTTCTTGCTTTAAACAACTCTTCATATCCTATGTAGAGCAGCATAGAGAATTCTATTTTTCTTATGATATTTGTACTTTAAGAAATGGATGATGAAGGAAATAAATCTTATTTGAGGAAGACGTTCGGAACCGTGACTTAAAAAAAAAGCGTATAAATGGATAATTTTCATTATATTTAGTATTACTTTGATTATAATACATGTATAAAATTCTTTTAAGAATATTAATACAATAAAATATTATTTAAATGCAATATTTTAGCAAAAAATGAACTTATCCAGTTCTAACTTATATATTTAAAAATTCCTAGTTCAGGCCTATACAGAGGTATGAGGTGCATAAAGTCAAAATATTATTATTATAGAAGCATTTTCCATAAAAGTTGAATGTTTTGAAAATAGGTAATTCTATGATCATTTTTTGCCAAAATATTACATCTAAATAATTTTTTTACTATAATAATATTCTTAAAACAATTTTATACATGCATTCTAATTTAAGTGACGCTAAATATCATAAAAATTATCCATTTATACTATTTTGCAAAGTAACAGTTCGGAAAGCGTTCGGAAAGATACCATTTTGCAATCTATTCCAATCTAAAAATTAGAGAAAGGAAAAAAAATAACATAACTATCTTTTTACTTATAAGTAACATACGCAACATATCTTGTTAATTTGTACGGTTTAGAATTAAGATCGTATTGTAGCATTAGCGTTAAAGTGCATTATTACTGCGTTCAATACATTATTTTGTATAGGGGGGGCGATAAAAATTATGATTGAAAATTGGGTCGTGAATACTGAAAGTTTGAGAAGCACTGTGTTAGACGAATGATTTCAAAAACAACCACAAGAATACTGTTTATTTTTAAATTTGAAATTTATTTATTTTTTGTGTATTACAAGCTTCTTGCAACGACAATGACATTATGACTTTTATAATTTTTTATCAGAAACTATCAAACAAAAAGACTCAAGATTTTGTCTGTGTATTAAATAAACCTTTATCTTTATACTTAAGTGAAATTTAAAAAAAATTGTTCAGTTCTTTTTTTTAAAAAAAAAAATATAAGTTTTGTATAAGATAATTAGGAATTTAATAAAAAATTTAAGTTTTTGTTGCGACATCTGTTTTCTAGCTAAATGCTTTAGAAATATTTCCAAACTTTCACTTCAGTACACAAGTATATATTCATGCATGTAGTAGGTTTCGGTAAAATAACACGAACAATTTTAAAAATAAAATTTTAGAGAACAGTAATTTTTATAAAAAATTTTTACCTTGTCAAAGTAAGTATTCTGTACTACTTACTAATCCTTGTTATGGGTAATCCATGAATATTATCTTTAATTATCAATTAGTTCATAATTAAATTTCAAATCTCACTCAAATCATAAACAACAAATTTCGCTCCAAAATCTAACAGTTAAACTTGCAGTTATTGTACTGTTATCTAAAGTTAATTGCGTATGAATAAATAAAAAAAAGGTAGAGGCTTTTCAACTGTTTAAATGGTTAATATTGTCACTTTTACCTGTCAAAGTGGATGTGACACGCCAGCTGATGATTTTTTAAAACTTATTTTGTTATACTTCTAATTCATAAAGTGGCAAATATGTTATATCCCTGGAGAGTTCATGAATTGAAGATTTCAGAAGTATCAAACACTCAAAATCGATAATCTGAAAATTTTTTAGCTTACTGACAGCTTTTAAGTTCGAAAGATATTAAACATGTAGAACTCGAAAAGAACTACACGTAAGGATATAGATAGGTTAAAAAAAAGGAAGAACAAAATTCCATTGTCTGTGCACGCACGACTTTTTTATTTAACAAAAGTTTTTTTTTTGCTTGATTGCTTAACAACTGTTTTTGCAAAGTGAGTACTTAAGAATAATTATATACAAGTATAAAATGTGTGTTATGTGGTAGTCTCTGTTACTAGTTGTTATAATCTGAATAACAACCAAAGACCCTCAGTAGCAAAATTCATCAGCACAGTAAGAAAAAGTGGATCCATTCCAATAAAATTAATTGTTCAGTTTTTTTTTTAAGATTTCCCCCACCCCCTATCAATTTTATGCTTCCAAACTAGTTCAGCGTATGTGAGTTTAAAAGTATGTTTCCGACGCATAATTCGAGTAATTGCATTTAATTTGCACAAACAATCCATGCGGTACTAAAAAAAATGTTTAAATACTCAGAAATGTTTAGCACTGATCCATTTCACAAATAAAACATACACACATGCTTGACAGTCAGCAGATTATGGATTACTTAAGCCATCAAGAGCAAAAGAAAAACGCAGTGAATATTGCATTTTACATCAGTCCGAAAATAACTGATGCACCCAAGAAAAGTACAAGATTCACCTTTTATTGTTTGAGTGTATTTCTAAGAATCATTGTTAGGGTTCATGTATGCCACTAGATGGCGCTATTTAAATGAGAAGTGTGTACTCTTGTAACGGACAGTTGTACGAACAAATGACTGGACGCGGCTGAAAGGGTCATTCGCTCTATGTTAGCGATATTTGTTATATAATTTTTAGTGGAATAAACGTTTTGAAAAGAGATCAACATGAAAAGTGGAGGCACCCAGTACGAGATAAGTAATTTTGAATAATATTTCTGATAATAATTGATTGAGAAATTAACATTGCTGTGTTTTCAAGTGCCTAGAATTAATTTGAATTAAAAAAACTGAATTATCTTTGATTTCATTGGTTTACTGCATATATTTGCATTATTTGTTTGGATTTTTTGTGTGTAAATTTTTAATATGAGCGAAACAGAGAAAGCTCAAGTGGCTCAAATTCGTATAGCCAGAGGTCGTGTAAAAGCATCTATGACCAGGCTAGAAAGTTCTTTTGATGAGTTAAATACTAAAAATGAAATTTCTATTCGCTTATCCAGATTGGATGGTTTATTTAAAGAATTCGAAAGATTAGATTCGACTTTGAGTTTAGAGGAATCTGAACTCGAAGAATTTGAAGAAAGATATTTTAATTTGAGTGCAAAATTTAATGATAAATTAGATGAATTAAATGTTTTGAATCTAAGTGGAACACAAAATTCCGTAGCGAGTTCAATTACTTCGAACTCAAATGTTAGTAATTTTAGGTTACCAAAATTAAGTATACCACAGTTTAGTGGTAATTTTAAGGATTGGATAAATTTTAAAGATTTATTTGTGTCTACTGTACATTCACAGATATCACTACCAAACATTGAAAAATTCCAATACTTAAAAGGTTTACTTACTAATGAGCCAGCTTCTTTAATTAAGCATATTCCTTTATCTAATGATTCATATGAAGAAGCTTGGCAAAAATATTTAGATAGGTATGACAACAAAAAACAAATTGTGCAATCTTTAATTAAAATATTTTTGGATCAAAAACCTATTTTCGAAGCCAATAGTTTAAATTTGCGTAAGTTATTAGACACAAGTGATGAATGCCTAAGAGGTCTTAATGCTTTAGGCGAACAGGCTTCTAGTAAAGACTGCTGGTTGATTTATTTATTATTGCAAAAAATTGATCCAGAAAGTAAACGGTTATGAGCTGTTAAATCATCTGAAGAAGAATTTCCTAACATGAAAGTTTTCCTGGATTTCCTAAACGTGAGGTGTTCTTCTTTAGAATTAATGTCAAACGATGAATCTGAATGTAAACCTCCAATACGGAGTAATAATGTAAAGTCTAATTTTGAAAATGATAAAATCTTAAAATGTTTAAAATGTATAAAGGCTCACATCCTTTATTTAAGTGCATTCACGCACACAGTTTAAAAATATGCATGTCAATTCTAGAAAAAGTTTTGTGAAACGTTTTTCATTGTGCTTTTTATGTTTAAATAATCATAAATTTAAATTTTGCCCTAATCATCATTTAAAATGTTCTCTATGCTTTTCAAAGTTCCATAATACTCTTTTACATGAAGAAAGGTCTACCGGAAAGGCGTTGTTTGCATCTTCGTTAGAGGGAAACGAACCCCCACAGGGTGAAGGAACTAGCGGAGAATCTGGTAACAGAGAAGCGAGTAGGGTCGAAGGTCAAATTGGGGGTCAGGGGATTTATTCAGGGGCTTCGGTGAACAGTAAGTTGAGTCTTTCTTTTCTCCCCACGGCAAATGTAAAAATATATTATAATAATAATAGTAATGAATCGCTTATATGCCGAGCATTATTAGATTCTGGGTCTGAGTGTAGTTTTGTTTCAGAAAGAGTTATAAATATTTTAGGTTTAAAGAGAAAGCACAGTAAAATTTCTCTCCGCGGGATCGCAGGGGTTACTGCAGGTCAAACTAAAGGCAGTGTAAATCTAGTTATCGGATCTAAGTTTTCGAACGAGAGGATTGAAGTGAACGCTTTTATTTTAAACAATGTCACGTCACCAATACCTTCAGAGTTTTTGGATGTGAAGGATTTGGACTATTTGAAATCAATTACTCTATCAGATGAGGATTTTATGCGTCCTAAAGAATGTGATATAATTTTAGGATCTGATTGTTTTTTTGAAATTCTTCGCAGTGGAAAAATTGTTGGTTCTAAAAATGAACCTATTGCTCAAAGAACTATGTTTGGATGGGTTGTAGCAGGAAAGCTTAATGTTCAAAATAAGGAACTAAATGAATTGTATTCTCATTTTTTGAGCACTGAGAACGACTTAAAAACCGATTCGCTTCTTCAGAGGTTTTGGGAAACGGAGGAATTATCCGTTAAAAAACAATTTTTATCCGATGAGGAACTATTTTGTGAAGATCATTTTCAATCAACTTTTAAATATAATGATCAAGGTAGATTTATAGTAAAATTACCAATATACGGAGACACCTCATGATTGGGTAACACTAAGGGAATAGCAACTTCTCGTTTGCTTGCAATGGAAAAAAGATTTGAAGTCGATAAGGACTTTGAAAGACAGTATAAAAATTTTATGAGAGAATATCAAACATTGGGACATATGACACTCGTGGGAAAAAATTTGAATTCTACGGACTCTAAAAGTTATTTTCTTCCTCATCATGCTGTTATGAAAGGTGACAGTGTTTCAACGAAATTACGCGTTGTATTTGATGGCACTTGTAAACCTTCTAATAAAATTCTCTCAATTCAATTTTGGGAATAGGTAAAATGTTACAGCCTGACCTCTTCACGATTTTAGTGAAATTCAGATTAAATGAAATTGCCTTTTCAGCCGACGTCCAACAGATGTATAGGCAGATACTAGTTGATCGGGAAGATCAAAATTTACAGCTTATTGTGTGGAGAGAATCAAAGGACTCTCCCATACGGGAATATAAATTGTGTACTGTTACATTTGGTACAGCATCAGCATCGTATTTAGCTACTCGCTGTTTGTTTCAAGTGGGATTGGAGCTAGAAAGAGATAATCCTACTGTTTCATCCCTTATAAAAGAATCTTTTTACATCGATGATTTAATGGCAGGAGCCACTTCAAGTGAGGAGGCAATCACTTCGATAAAAACACTTTCTCAAGTATTAGAAGCGAGAGGATTCCACTTAAGGAAGTGGCGTTCCAATTCACCAGATGTACTTTCCCGTATTTCCTCAAATTGGGTAGGAAATACCTCTAATTTGGAAATCCATCCTGATGAATGTTCCAAGGCCCTAGGACTTACTTGGAATTCTGTGAAGGATACTTTTATTTTCAATTTGAAAGTAAATTTTCCAGACAATATTACTAAGCGTTCTTTTCTTTCGCAATCGGCAAGATTGTTCGACCCTCTTGGTTTCCTGACTCCATGTACAGTGTATATTAAGATTTTTATCAACAGTTATGGCTGTTGAAATTAGACTGGGACAGTCCTCTTCCAGATGCACTTGCAACAAAATGGAAAACATTCCGGAAGGAGTTTGAACAAATTTGTTCAATCCACATTCCCAGGTGGATCCACACAGTTAGCCAACAAGTGACTTTGCATGGTTTTTGTGATGCGTCTGAGTTGGCCTACGCTTCGGTCATCTATGCTGTGCAGCCACAAGCCGATGGTAATACCAAGGTGACTCTTCTGGTGGCTAAATCAAGGGTGGCACCTCTAAAGCCTGTGTCTATTCCAAGATTGGAACTCAACGGTGCACTATTGCTTGCACGACTTTATGCAACCTGTAAGAACATCTTTAAGGAGTATGATGTTCACTTATATGCATGGACTGATTCATAAGTGGTTTTATCTTGGCTGTCTTCTCATCCAAGGAACTGGAAGCCTTACATTGGCAATAGAACATCCGAAATTTTGGACTTGGTTCCAGCGGACAGTTGGCGTTACGTGCCCACCAAGATGATTCCAGCTGACATTGCAAGCAGAGGTTTATCACCTAAAGAACTTCCTAGATGTGGTCTATGGTGGGAGGGCCCTCAATGGCTCTCTTGTGGAATGGACTCTTGGCCTAAGCAACCCAAAAGAGATGATCAGACTAGTTTAATGACAAGGGAAAGAAAAAGGACAGCTTTTAGCTTCCCTGTGTCAGTCAACTGTGACTTTATTGACTCTTTATTTTTAAAATTTTCATCATTTTATAAAATTATTGATATTTTTGCATTTTGTTTTAGATACATCACAAACTATAAAGCTAGAGTTGGCAAGATGAAATCAAATTTAGATTTCAAAGGTAAATGTCATGTCCCTCCTTTAACCACATATGAAAGGAGACAGGCAAGTAATAACATTTTTTCGTCCATTCAAAATTTATTTTTTAAAGAGGAAATTAATTGCCTTAAAGCTAACAAGCCTGTAGCTAACAAAAGTATACTATCTGCTCTTTGTCCTTTCATAGACAGAGATGGTTTAATTCGAGTAGGAGGTCGACTTCGAAATTCGACACCCCAATATAGTGCTAAGCACCCAATCATCTTGCCAAATCAGCATGAGATTTGTAACTTAATAGTAAATATGTATCATATTTTATATTTGCATGCTGGATGTAATGTATTATTAGGTATTATTAAGCAGAATTATTGGATTATTGGTATAAAAAAGATTGTAAAAAAATGTATTATATGTTGTAGGTATAGAGCAACTACATCCAAGCAATTGATGGGTGATCTGCCAGCCCATAGAGTAACTCCTAGTAGGCCATTTTCTGCTTGTGGTGTAGATTATGCTGGACCTATCAATGTTTTGAGATATAGAGGTAGAGGAGCAAGGACTACTAAGGGATATATAGCCCTTTGTGTATGTTTCGCTACCAAAGCTCTACATTTGGAACTAGTGAGTGATCTCACTTCTGAGGCTTTTATTGCCTCATTGAAACGCTTTTGTGCTAGAAGAGGAGCACCTAAGCACATTTATTGTGATAATGGTACCACTTTTGTTGGTGCAAGGAGAAATTTGTTAGAAATATTTAAATTTGTTTCCAAACTTAGTGAAAATGAAAATTTTTGCTATTTTTTATCCCAAGTGAATATAGAGTGGCATTTTAGGCCTCCATTGAGTCCTCATTTTGGAGGATTATGGGAAGCAGGAGTTAAGAGTGTTAAATACCATTTAAAAAGGGTCATTGGTAACACAAATTTAACTTTTGAAGAGTTCAGCACTTTGTTAACACAAGTAGAGGCAATTTTGAACTCAAGGCCTCTAGTCTCTTTGGATAGTGACAATGATCCAGATAGTTTAAATATTTTAACTCCTTCTCATTTTCTCATAGGTGAGGTTCTTACCTCTTCCCCTGAGCATTCTAATGATGATAAACTTTCTCTTCGTTCCCGTTGGGATATTGTCCAAAAAATGAAATTAGGTTTTTGGAGGAAGTGGAAAGTTGATTACTTAAGTAATTTACAAAACAGAACTAAATGGAAATGTCCTAACAATAACTTTAAAGTTGGAGAAATTGTAATTGTAAAAGAGGATAATATTCCTCCAACAACCTGGCCTTTAGGTAAAATAATTGAAACGCATCCAGGTAAGGATGGTGTGGTAAGAGTAGTAACTCTTAAAACTGTTAAAAGTCTATATAAAAGACCAATTCATAAACTTTGTAAACTTCCTCTACATCAAGAATAATATCTTGATGGGGGGGGGGGTATGTTAGGGTTCATGTATGCCACTAGATGGCGCTATTTAAATGAGAAGTGTGTACTCTTGTAACGGACAGTTGTACGAACAAATGACTGGACGCGGCTGAAAGGGCCATTCGCTATATGTTAGCGATAATATATATATATATATGTTATTTGGAATAAAACGATTTGAAAAGAGATCAACAAACATGTTTAGTTTTCTGTACTTATTTTAGTCTAAATCTATTTTGTGCTGTTTATGAAAGCGAAACAAAAATTGTTGATCCATATAAAATATGCTTTTAAAAGAATTAGTTTTATATTAAGTGTGCCAATTCAAAATATAAATTCGAATAAAAAATCATCTAATTAACTTAGAAGTTTTTATTAAAAATTTATTTTGCACAAGATATTTGAGTATAATTACTAGAAGTTCTTTTTAAAATAATTATTTGAGTGATACTTCACGCAATTATAGCTTACTAATGACTGTGTTTCCACTAAGCTGCTGATAGAACTGCGTTCCCTCTTATTAGAGCTAGTAACTAAAAAATATAAATCAATCTAACTTTCTTCAAACAATTTTTCAACAATCTCTTTCGGGTAAAAATGAAAAGTTAAGAATGTTAGAATAGCAATTTCTTTAAATTCAGTATTTGAGATTGAGACAAAAAAATGATAAAGGAGAGATGATTTAATTAAAAGCGAATAAGATATTTTTTAAATTTGAGTTTATAATTTCTAAAAAATGGCATTCTTTTCTTGTAAAAAGGCAGCTATATCATCTGAGCATTATATAATACAGTACTTTGATAAAAATAATTATATCACTGTTATTATAAAAATAATCCAAAAATAGAGTATTTAATTAAATGATTGGTAATTACTTCAATTAAAACACAAAAATAATAATCAAATATTAGAATAATCAATCTCAATCTTGATTATTCTACTTGATTGTATGCCATTCTTCAAGCTACAAAAAAAGGTCCTCTTTTTGAGGTGGTATTGATATGATGATTTAGCTCACTATAGATGTTGATTTTGTCACTTAACCATGATTCAAAATCACAAGGCATAACGACTGTGGTTAGAGAATAGATAATCGGATTACAGAAATAGATTGTTCGAGGTATTCATGCAGCAAAGGTCTATTTAAGAATTGATGCTAGGGGAAAAAATTCTCATCTTAACAGAATCAAATTGATCACACAGCTACGTGGGGAATTAAATTGAAATTACGTTATTTTATTTCATTATTCTGGGAATTCTTTTCTGCCCTGTTTTTGAGCAATGTTGAACTGTTCTTAAATATCCAAATTAGAAAAGATTTACTATCCCAAGTTTTGTATAGATTTTCTAATATATTTCCCTTTTATCCAGGTGTCTACGATACGCTCCTTTTGTCCTACTAAACTGGTGTATGGTCGAGAATTCCTGGCCGAAGTTGTTGAGTCGTGAGTTCGAGTCCTGATGCGACTGAAGACCCGCCGTGCCGAATTTGTTTGAGGCTTAACATCCTTTCATTAGCAAGATAGGAGATTTTGAGTGGGTGCCAATAAATATGTCCTCCGTCACTTTACCAGCAGCTCAAATTCATTATTTGCAAATAGCCCTTATGCAGCTTCAAAGTGCGACGTTAAGGTTGTGACGGATCTATACGCGTCCTTATTAACTAATCCTCTTGGGGAAACTTTCGGGCCAGCATTCGCGTTAATTCACAGCCTCTCAAAACCTGATATTTAAATTGGTTGACTGTATAAATTAGGTTTTGTAGATAAGATGAAGACAGAGCTGTTGTGGTGATACGTGGTGAGAATATTAGATTATTTCATTGGTATTTCTGAAACATGACGCGAGTTAAGGAAGGAGTTGTAGATATTAAATTATTAGATTAAGGATCTAGATAGACTGAATTAGATTTAGTAATCGGATCAGAGCTCTTGTTCACTTTGTCTATTTCACTCAGTTTCAGTTGTGTTTACTCAGAGTTATTCATTGAGAATAGATTGCTCGCTTTATATATATCATTCCTAGGGTCACTCCTTTTGTGGTTTCCGCCTTAGTTGATTGATTTAGTGTGTTTGAAGAAATAAATAATAGATATTATGAAGTTGTTGGTGTGCTTTGTTTCACCCACACCCTTAGGTAAGCAAGACGGTGAAAGACCTTGATTGCCAAATGGAGGTCGCACTCACAAGGTATCTGACTACCTAAAATTGTAATTTTGCAAGCGACAAATTTTTATGATTTTATTTTATAGTCATTTATCGGCTATAAAAATACCAGATTTGTTATTTTCCTTTCGCTAGAACATAAACTACATGTATTTAGTAAAACAAATGACATTACTTTTAAGCAAGATCTCATACTTTAAAACGCGTTTTACTCGAAATGTGTTTTGTAATACTGAAACAGGGACAGCGATTCTCAAAAAGTTTGTAAATAGTGGTGGAATTTTTATGTATGTTCATATAACAGTAGAAGTGTTTAACTTTCAGATTTATCAATCACTGTTTATTACAAGTACAGTTCTTTAATGCTAATATAATTACTGTTATTTTAAGCAATTTCATATAATAACTTAAAATAAAGGGCTCTAGTTTTGTAAATTAAAGTATCTCTTATCCTGAAGGACATTTCAAAATGAATAACATAGCAACACACAGAACTGAAAAATTCAAATTTTTTCATGAATGTTTGGTGCAGAATAAGCCCTGTTTAAGTTATTTTTTGTAATTTTTTACCAATTTTTTTCCACATTTTAGTAATAATAATTTCTTTTTATCTTCCTAATTTTACCATATTTTTCATAAAATGTACTACACAAATCTAAAAATTACAAAAAATTCCCATATCTTCATTTTTTTAAAAAAAAGTTGTCGCAAGTAGTGGGATATCTTAATAAAAAGTAAATCGATTCCATTTTGTCTTTGAGGTTGGAGATTGGCACTTCCATGATTTTGATTGTCGCTTTACTGTAAATGCTCCTGTCATTCAACTCAGTAAAAGCAACCAGACGGAAAGCAAAAATGTTATAAATAAGGGTTTTTATTTAAAATAGAATATCAATTAAAATATCTTTAGTGAAAATATCAAATTATATACAGCTTTAATCGAAATAAATATATCCCCAATTTATTTTTACGCAGACCTTGAATCAAATAAACTATTTCTCGCTTCTTTCGCCTTTTCCAGTAAGAGATGATTAAAAATAATAACTAAAACTATCTGAGAATTTCATGTTGCGACATCTTCACAAGAGGCCTAGTGTATTATTGTGAATTTGCAAATATTCGCGAATGAGGTTACCCAGGGTAATTAAAACAATAAAAAATATATGCAAATTTAGCAAAAAGTATGCAAATTTAGTTCAAAAATATGATCTAATAAGCTAAAATGTATAGATTTATGTGCGTACTGACAAGCACATAAAAAAATCAAATGATACTCGTAAATTTTTACAGCTTTAATCGAAATGTGTATGTGACATATCTTCCCGATTTATTTTTGCGTAGACCTTGAAAGAAAGTAGGAAAAGCACGCGTCTTTGCACGAGGTACGATGTAAAAGATAAATATTATTTCCAAGTCAAATAAAGCAACGTGTTGTAGCACATGTGTAGAAAAAGCTTTCTCTGGCGGCATCTGATTGGACTGCACATGTATGCATTTTAGAGTACTCTGGATTTATTGAACAGAGAATGTACGGCAGAAATATAAGACGCAAGTTTCTTTTCAAATACGACAGGTTATTGTTACCTGTGAATATGATTTGATTTCGTTGAATTATCACTTTTGAAAAATGTCACGTTTCTTTTCAGCCATGATTTCGAAAACATGATTTTTCTCAGTTACAGTTGATTTGGAATTTAAAAAAAATAGGCTTAATATTTTTTTCCATTTATCTCTCTTTTTCTGTTTCCCCCTCCTTTTCGCACAGCTTTGATTTTCTTGTTTTGGTTTTTTCTACAGTGCAGTGCAAATAAATGTATTCATAATTTAAAAGCCTTTGTTCAAAAATGCTTTTGAAATCGCTGGAAATAAAGGAAAATTAGATTGTCATATATTTTCTATTGTCTTTGAGTTAGCTCATATTTAAAGCTTTAAAAATGGAAATTCCTGAAGTACTATGGATTTTCTTAAATTCACTCTGTTGTTACTAAATTCCCGTATGGTCAGACGAAGTTAGTCCAGATCAGTAAAGTCGTTGACTTTAATGAGGTCCGATACTAGAAGTGGACTATCATGGATATCTTCCCAGTTCAGTCCAAGGCAGTCCAAGAGGAGCTGAGGTGAAGCCTCTTCTAGCTGGCATTTAGGGCAAATAGGAAACCTCTTACTGCCTCCAGAAAAAGCGAGATTGCTTAAGTGCCCACTGGCAAGTCGGGACAAATAAGTGTCGGTCACAAGGAAGAGACAAAAAAAGAAAGAAAAGCAGTGGTCTTTTGCCTTTATACCATTTATGAAACGGAGGTTGTGACGGATCTGTACGGTTCTTCACTAATCCTCTAAGTATCTCTTCAAATTTTATTTATTTCAACCAATCTCCTGGGGCAAAGCGTGATTTATGAAATGCACGATACTGCATATAAGTTCAGGTTTCTTGAGTTAACGAGAGAATAAAATGAAATGAGAAGAGTTGTAAATATAAAGTGAATTTTTAAGTAAAGTGAATCAAAGCTCGGAAAATCAACTCGCAGTCGTTGACAAATTTAATCTGTAGAAAGATACAAGCATACCTGAAAGAGCTGAAATTGAATTCAGCAAATTCAAGAGTATATATCAACCTTTATCCGATCCATCCGGAATCTGATATATCACAAGACGGACCTGCTGAAATATAAGAACCAGGTTGGTGACTTAGAAACTATAATGCGATGGCCGTGTGTTGGTTATGATCTGTACGTGGTGATCTTTCGTGGATTCAGTTCAGATTCCGTAGTTCCGCTAATAGTTACCTCTTCTCATTCTCCACTGTGTTTTATTGTTCTTAAATTTGAATAGACATATATAACCTTCCTTGTTTTGAGGTATCATCGTAATGATTTGTAAAGATGTCTTTTGAATTCCCTTAACCCGCCTACATCTAGAAACAGTAACACTAGACGGGAGGATGATAATCTTAGGGGAGGTTATGTTCCACGACAAGGTTTTAACCATTTTCTTTATTTTGGGTCTTTTACCTTGAGAATAATTCAAAATATGGGAGCTCACGGTGAAAGGTAAGATGGTCCTGGTCAGTGATACTCCGGCCTGCGGCACCAGGTGCCGCTCATGGCCCATTGCACTAAAAAATTGAATTATTTAAAACAAATGTATTAAAAATTTAGCGGGAAGTTCTATTAATCAAGCAATCAAACCTATCAATTTTGCTGTCGATGAAGTACGGGTATGAATTGCCAATTCTTGTCTTTTTGTAACTGTAACAGGTAGTGATAACAAATAATACAGTGAAGTAACGAACTGAGTTCGAGTTTTAGTCTGGAATTCAGTCAAACTTTTTAGCTGCAATTCTGCGCATGATAAATGAATATTTCAAATAAAAATAAGAGACTTTATCAAAAAAAGAAATGAAATAATCTAACGGTAAGGCAACTTTGTTTGTACAACAATGTCTCGCATAGGTGGAAGGACACCAAAACTACTTCACAACTCTATAAAAAATGCAAAAAAAAAAATTATTTATGTGTTTGATTGATATTTATGTAGTGTTAAAAGCAAAAAATGAGTTTTAATATTTTGATCAATTTTTCACAATAAATAAATATTGCCTTGAACTATATTGTCCCCCCCCCATTAATCCTTATGTTGCAGCCCGCGTGCAATATCTGCCATATGTGTACGGCCTGGCGTGCAAAAGGGTTGAGTACCCCTAATCTAGGCCCTCCTTGCAGGAGTGTCAGCCAATTCATTTCCGTAGATATTGATATAGGACAGGATTCATTGAAAATGTACTTCGTGATGGTGGGAGATGAGCTTAATTTCCCCCAAATTTATTCTAAAGTTGTTTATGTGGTGGGGTAGCGAAGTGATCATGGT
The DNA here is from genome assembly GCA_019973975.1 of Trichonephila clavata. Taxonomy (NCBI): domain Eukaryota; kingdom Metazoa; phylum Arthropoda; class Arachnida; order Araneae; family Nephilidae; genus Trichonephila; species Trichonephila clavata. Next base: position 7,570 of record BMAO01018163.1, on the reverse strand, counting down.
TGTAAATGTTCGGTTCCGATGATTTTTCTATCGAGTCGTAAGGAAGTCTTGGTAGACTAAATACCCGCTTTGTAAAGAGGTCGATGCACGTTAAATCTGCCGAGACTCAAAATCCTGACGTTGACATAGTTGGACGATTGGAGAGTGGAGTACCAGCTACATGTCGTCTTCGTTTTTTTCTTTTTTCAAGATTCAAAATTACAAGGTTCGTCGCCAATATTCTGGAGAAAAATTTTATTTGTTTTCTTGACTTTTTTTTTCTTGTACTAACCGTTTATCTGTTTTGGAGATATCAGTTGCTCGTTTTGTTTTTCGAGCAGATTTAAATGCTATTTTTTTCTTTCTCTTATCTTGTATTTTTTTAAAAAAACTTTTGTATCTTTTTCAAACTAGTGTGTTTCGAAATTTTATAATTCCAGTCTTACCAACCATTGTTAAAACTTGCTTATAATTTAAAACTGTACATTAAATTTCCTAAATGATGTTGTCTTTGGCTTCTTCAAAAATTGAAACTAAAAGAATTTTTGCTCACAAAAGGTTGAGCGTCGAGACTACAATAGCACATGAAATGAATGACATCTTCCAGACCTCCGTTTATATCAAAAGGTTAATGAATCGCAATCATTATTTAGAATTTAAATTTGAGTGTAATTATAAAGAGAGTTTTTAAAATCAAAATATCGTTTTTTATACACAATACGCCGTTTTCTTCATGCCCTGGTCATTAAAAACACTAATTGCAGATCATTTGCAATGAATCAATGTAAGAGACAGGATACAATAGTTTTCTCTCATTTCCTAATGGGCATGTATTGAATTTCTTCATATTTCTTTCACAAAAGTTCGAGAAACTCTTCAATCATAGAATCAGACATTTGTGACCCAAATTCAATAGCGATCCAATAATCTAAATCATATTTTCTTTTGTCTCCGTTATACACATTATAGTAAAATTCGCATTGAAGATGAAAACAGCACTTTCAATAAATGTGTATTTATGCTTATACACTGCTAGCCACACAAAATGCAACACCCTGAAGGAAGCATGCAAACCATGTGGAATTTACATTATGTGTTGGCAGCGAGGAAATATGCAAATTATATACATCAGAGACGCAGACGCACATCACGGGCAATCGTAGCGCCACCCTCAAGCGCTATATAAGGGAAAAACAGATTGTCTATTTAAAGCACGTATTTTTGCGTAATTTGTTTACCTGTGCCTTGTGGAAGACGTGAGAGTCGCCGACTAAGTTTCTAGATTGACCGAGGAGATAGTAGCCTGAAATGAATTATCCTTCAGAAATCGGTCAGCGTGTTGGACGGAAACCAGCAACTGTGATGCGGATCTGTCATCGCTGGATGCAGGAGGAAACGACGGACCGACGGAGCCGATCACACATATCTCGTTGCACCGCTGCTAGTGATGACAGGCGGATTGTGCGCATGACAGTGATGGATCGCACAGCCACATCACGAGCCATAGCAAGCTGGGTCAGTCTGTTACGCAACATTCGGTATCCGCTCGTACCATTCGACGCCTTTTGCAGCAGAGTGGAATGTTTGTAAGGCGCCTATGCTTTGTTTACACTTGACTGGAGACCACAGGTTTTTGTGCCACCAATGGAGCGATGAATGTTGGGCATGGACAACGGAATGGAACGAATTCAGCTTTTGCTTGCAACATCACGATGGTCAGATTCGAACTTGGAACCTGTGCTGGCTTCTGAACTGTGCGTTATGCGTGACACTGTAATATACTGGTCCACTGCCACTCTGCAATACACTGTAAGACTGTAATGCTGGTCCTGCACCCGGTATGATGGTTTGAATTGGATTTCTGGCCGCACACTGAACAGCCAGTGCTACATCTCTGAGATGTTGGAGCCCGTGGTCCTCCCATATATTCAACCATATTCCAACAGGATAATGCATGACCACGTGGCGCATGTGTTCAGAGTTCTTTACTTATCAGATTGAATTGCTTCCTTGACTTGCTTGTTCTCCCGATCTTTTGGAATTGAAAACGCGTGATCCCTGCTTGCACAATGATAGATCCGGGATACACCATCCACTGCTAGACCAGATCAACTTTGGCAATATGTCGAAGCCGCATGGACTGCTGTACCCCAAAGATACATCCAAAGCATCTTTGATTCTATGCCGAGGCGTATGGCAGCGGTTATAGCCAACAATTTTGTCATCATCCACACGTCACAAGAAGCTGTAATTTTAATATCGTTTGATCTTTGTATAACGTATTATCTGCCAAATAAATTTCGCTATGATATCTCTGGTCGTTCTTGCTACTACAACTTGTGGGGCCAGTGGTGTATATACAGGGTGGTCCCGAATTCATAGTACAATTCATAAGATTGGTACAGTACTGTAATAATCATTTGTATAGGAATGTGTGGGCGCAAATGACGCGGCGAAGCACAAAAACATTAAAGACGAAAGGAAAGACAAAGTGTTTGTTGAAAGCGTCGTTGACAAGTGTAATGTTCAGAGTAACTGTTCAAAATTGCTTCCACTAGAAGTGACACATGGTTGACAGCGTCAGTGAAGTGATTGGCATACACGTTCAAAGATAACAGGTATTTTCACGCTCACGTACAGCAGCTTCGGATATTCAAGGGCCGAGATCTTCATCTGAGTCAAGTGGAGACACATAAAAAGATTCTTCAGATGCTCCCATAAAAAGCAATTGAGGCTCGATAAATCGGGAGATCGAGGTGGCCAAGGGTTTGGTCCCTCACGCTCAATCCATCGCATTCCAAACAGGGCATTCAGGTAAGAGCGCACATCAGTGCTGAAGTGGTCTGGTGCCTCATTATGGTGAAATCACATGCGGTTACGAATGGCAATAGGAACATTCTGCAACGATTCTGGTAACTCTTATTCCAGGAAAATAAGATAACATTCGGCAATTAAGTCTCATCAGTAGTAAGTATGGGCCAATCAAAAAGTTGTTGACAATACCATCCCACACATTCACACAGAACGCTGTTGACACGCATGTGGTCGCGTTGCATGTGGATTCTCAGTTGCCCACATGTGTGGTACGCGAACTTGAGCGCCAACTCGTGTGTGTGGCGTCGTAAGAGGGCATGAGCTACTATAAAGTTCGGCTGCAGCGCACATTGCTGTACCACCCATTGGACAGTTAAGGTGGAGGGGATAGTCTTCCGAATTCAAAGATTGTACTCGCTGAAAATAGAAGGAGTGTAAGCGATTGTCGTTTAACACTCTACGAACGGTCTGATGATTCACCCGCCGATGAACAACAGCTCTTATGCCGGCTCGGTATGTATCTGTCATAACGCTCAAGATGCTTTCTTCCAGCCTTAGCTCTTTGTCTTCTAGACAGCTCTTTGTCGACCATTATCATGTCTGCTGACGTAGAATGAACCTCTTTCACGAAGTTGACGACGTAACCACTGAAATATTCTGTGATCCGGCATTCGTTGATCAGGAAACTGCGCGTGATACATTCGTAGCGCAGCTCTGCCATTACCATTTGCACGGCCGTTATGCATGTCAGCTTTTTCGGCATACGTAAAGTCTCCCATCGTAGAAGTCAGCACAATTGCGAATGGCGTTTCCCCTTCTGAGATGCATCGTGCTAAACGGTGTCTATACATCTATGACCCCTACCGGCAACATAACCAACCGATAACTCCATTTCTCTTTTCTTTTATTTCCCTTATTTGCGCCTCACCGTCACTTGTGCACACACATTCCTATACAATAAATGATTGTTGCAATGTCCTCTACCAACCCTTAAAGTTTGTACCATGAATTTGGAACCACCCTGTATATCTTATATATGGACTTAGAATTAAAATACTGTACACAAACACATTACGATATCTTCTTTTGCTGATGATTTAATCCTTTTAATTAATAAACGCGTTTTTCAAAAGTAATTAAGATTTTAATATGCTGCTAGTTTTAATTGATATCTCAAAATATAATTTTATTAAATATATTAATATAATCTCTCTAAAATTTGTGCTACTCATAAAACTGTAATTAATGTATCAGCTCCTCTTTGTGACAGAGCAATATCAAATACTGTTATTTTTCACTAATATCCCTTTAAGATCCAGCCCACAAGATCGTGCGGGTAAGATATTCTGATACGTTTTTACCTCTGGAATAGTCGTATGTAAGAAAAGCTCGAATTGAAAGATTGAGTGGGTTTGCAGAAAGTGTAAAATATCAGTTTTTATGAACAGATGGGGATTGTTGTAGTCAGAGGCATAGCGACTGCCGTATCAACCGTATCGATGATACGGGGCCCAACGCTACACGGGCCCCTTGGTGGTCTCTAACAAAGGCCACCAAGGAGTTTTGATAAGCCTATTCAGAACTAGTTATGCCAGTGGTTGTAGTCCATGTTTTACTTTTAGCTGGCATATCTGGATTTGCTTACAAACACGTCTTCTTTTAATCTATCGTAAAAAGGCAGTTATCGATATATTTTTAATTTTGATATAAATTTTTGTCTTTATGTTTAAATAATTGTAAAATAGTAAAAATATTAACTATACTTTATTAATATTGCTTGTAGAACTCAGGATTTCGTTACCCACACGATCGTGCGGGTTGGGCATTACTTGAGACACTGCAGCTGTAAAGGTAAGTTCTTGCCCTGCGAGTTTTACTTTCTGTTTCAATAATTTGGATGGAATCCTAGATAAAAATGAAATATGTAGTCATTGGGGGTTGCCATGGATGTGAGTCCCTTTTTTTCTTTCTCTCCCTCTTTTTTGCAATTAATTTTCTTTTTCATACATTTGTTGAGGTATGCATTTTATCCTCTCTGATATCTGGATCCATATAGCTTCTTCTAAAAATTGGGGTTTTCCGATGGGATTTGGTAAGGTATCTTTATAATTTAAAATTTTTTTTAAATAATGAACTTTTTTGATTCATTTAATTTTTTCCATTGAATACTGTGCTAATTTTTAACCAAAGGATTTTTGCAATTGTCTGAAAAGGCAATTCTACAGAAATTTTGCAATTGATGAATAGATCAATAGGCATAGCGACTGCCCAAGATTTATTTAGGATTTATAGACTTTGATTTATTTAGATACTTATTTTATTTGCAGATATAAAACATCTTTTGCTTAATTTAAGCTTTTAATTTAACAAAAAAAAATCAATAGTTTTTAGAATGCGCTTTTTTCATTCGGGACATTTTTAAATATATAATTCTATTTATTTGTTTCAATTTTAAATGATTTTGAGTTTTTAAGTATTCAATTTCAAAAAATTATAGCCTTTGATGGGAAACTTTTGGAATTGTGCAGATTTAATTACTATCTAACGATGATAAAATATTCTCAATTATCATGCATAATATAAAGTAACACGAGTCAGATAAAAATATGCTTAGAGATGAATCCATAATGAAACAAAATATAAATCGATAATTCACCTCAATTGCATTCATATCAACTTTAGAGCAGGGTTGATCGAATATTCAAGGCAGGAAATTAAGAAAATTGATGGCATTCAGAATAAAAATGCATTATTCACATGTTTTGCTATTTTCATCTGTTATTTCCTTTTAATCGCGTGATAGACTAATTAAATAAGAGCCCATTCAACTATTTCTTTAACATAGTTTTATCATCTCTCTTCGTTAACTTCCTAAAGAATAATTCACATTGTTCACCAAATTCTTAGCTCTTTATACTCGACCTTTCCACAAGGTTATCCTTTTTTCCCCCTATTGTTCTGTAAATTAAATATTCTCGAACTCAAATATCAACTTGGGGGGAAAAATATGAAGAAAAATTAATTTTTGTACGTGATCTATTTTCTACATGTAAAATCAAATTGTTTCATTTGCTTGATTTATTTATGTATTAAGGGAAGGGCAATCTTGGTTTCTTTCTGAAAATTGTCTGTTTAATGATTAATATTTTTCTTTTTAAATTTTTCTGCGCTTTGAATGTGAATGCAAAGTTTTTGATTAACACAAAAAACACTAGTTTTTTTAAAAAAAATTTACATTTAAAATAATTTATTGCTTATCGATATTTGCAATGGGACTATTCATCGTTACATTATTCCTACTAGTTTTATATATTTTTCATCGATACCCATAACATTTTTGATTGGATAGCTTTTCAAATAATATATTTTTGGTTTACACTAATCAAATTTTCAAAAAACTTCCCTTTCAAAGGTATTTCATAATGTTATATTTATAACTAGGAGTAGTAATCCTTGAAAATGTTCTTGTGCAATGGCGTACTCATACTACTTTTACGGAAGGGGTTTACATCTAAAAAAAGCACGTGACAGGTGTAATCTTTATTCTAAAAATTAAAAATATCTTGGTGCATGAGAGATTTCTGATCTCCAACGCCCCACCCTTGTGTGTATCATTGTTCCTGTGACATTCACTCATTCACACATACACGCACGCATAAACACACACATATATTGGTTGTTTAAAAATTCATATTGTGAAGGTAAAACTTAACCCCAAAAATGATCTATAGTTTCTAGAGACAAACAGTTAGTGACGGATCTATCCGCGACTATATTAACACCTTGGGTACTCTTATTGGGAAAAATATTTCAATTCAGCCAACTTTCGCCGACCAAGAAAACGTGATTATGTAAATGAAGTATATTATATGAATTCTGTTTTCGCGAAATTGAGAGTTGGCACGTTGGAGTTGGCAAGTAGGAGTTAGCAAAGAGTCTGCGAGTTAGTTGTCAGTTGAAGATTGAAGATAGTGGAATTATTAAGGATCTTGAGTTGTCCGGAAACGGATTACACCAGTGGATCCAACGACATTGATCAATCAAATAAGATCACTACGGAATTCAGTGTAGGATCCGCTGCATAATAAAAATTGCAGGTATCGTGAACGATTAATTAGTAGCTCATTAGTGTGTAAATAGTTATATTTGAGCGTATTTAAGCTGTCTTAGATTCGGTTGGGGTCCGTAATAGTATCCATGTGTTATAGGATCTCACCTCCGCACTCCTACTGACCTATCTAATTAGATTGTGTGCCTCACATTGATATTTTGGTAACAATAAATTAATTGGGTAAATCATGTCTGTTGATCGTAAGTTCTCCCACACCTAGCCTGATTTACAGGTAGACAAGAAGGGGTTTCAGAATAAACAGGAACCGACAGGTATTACAAGCTTACATACCTATATTCCTGTATTACGCAGTTTGTTTAATATTTAAAGAAATAAAATGCTTAAAAGCTCGACAATAAAGAGTGTGCTATTACTTCTGTAGGGGAGGTCAGATATAAAAAAAGAGACAATGATTGCGAAGTAAAACGCTTTATTGAAAACTATTTTACAGTTTTAAATCCTTAATATGATCTAATGTCCAACATCACATTCCAATACTGAGCATAGTTTCGATAATACACCCGATAGAGAAAGGAAAAGCATATCAATGGAATTGGCTGGTACCTTTTGCCATATAGGCGTCTTTTAGTGCTGAAAAGTGATAGGGATTTCCACTATAAACTTATGATTTGGGGCATCCCCATAATGCATTTAAGAAAATGTGGC